>CAVNYN010202568.1:0-13650 GCA_963692815.1 Nyctanthes arbor-tristis | reverse complement strand
CTCCAATACCGAAAAGATTGACAATTACCCGCCAAGTCAGTCCGCTTGGTTCACTATTCGTACTCCAGTTTTCTAGCACCTTATATGTGCCACCCATATAACGATGTGGGTATACATACATGCAAGCACATCACTCATGGAACCCAATAAAACCAGTGAAGTCGGTCCGGATTTTAAGAATTTAAAACTAGAACTTTTATGTGCCCTACTTCCTTTCAATACCCTTCAGACCATCAAATTAGCAAGTTGCTTTCACTGACCAGTCTTACTCATTTCTTTGAGGCAGCTTTCTTCTGACTGCTGAATCTAACCAAACCAAATCAAGAAAATCACAGTTATTTTCCAAATGATATGATGTTCACCAACCCCAATTAACCATCTATTTTTGGTTTGGTTTGTATGGTTATAAAATTTCAATTTATAAATGCATATTGAAGATACATAACCTGATTTAGATTGATCCAAAATTTAGGCTTTCAACAAAAAGAAAATTTCATAAATGAAACAAGGGGCGACTGTAGAACACATAATGTACGCGCCATTTCAATTATCCCTATTAGTCCTCTCACAAAAGTAATTAAACATTAGACATTGCAGTATAAAATGG
The DNA here is from genome assembly GCA_963692815.1 of Nyctanthes arbor-tristis. Lineage (NCBI taxonomy): Eukaryota > Viridiplantae > Streptophyta > Magnoliopsida > Lamiales > Oleaceae > Nyctanthes > Nyctanthes arbor-tristis. The sequence goes on along the minus strand of CAVNYN010202568.1, from coordinate 13,043 downwards.
ACTAGACATCTCTTTTCTGAGCAACCGCGATTAGAATTCTCGTTCATCTAAAGACCTCCTCCATCGTGTACGCACCATTTCACTTGTCCCCTCATTTTACAGATAGTATCTCATGTTTCATTTTTGAGTAATTTAAGACCAACAATTTCATGCGTCCTTCGCACCCTCGTCACATAAATCAACACAAAGCCTAAGTGTTATTACTTCTTGAGAGCAATTTTAATTAAGAAGTTGCAACGACCATTGGTCTCATCTTCAAGCAGCCCAAAAATAGACAAGACTGATTAAGATTTGTATTTATTTCGGGTCATCTCAATTATAAATGCGTATATTTCTTGCGGATTTCTGAAGATCGACTCAAACATCGCTATTAGAGAAATTAGAGACTCAGGATCGTCTTTTGACGCAATTTATTTATTAGACTGTGGCATTTGAAGCTTCGTTTTTCAGTGTCACAACAAAATTTATGGTCCAAATGCTCGATGGTTTCGCCAATTAATCGGGTTTCTAGGCCTCACAAAAAATAAATTTGTCATGCATGCCCGTATTAGATGTTTTGAAGACAACATTTAAAATGTACAAAATTGTCTACCAAGCTTGAAAATGTCTACTAATATCAAGGCCATCAATACATGAGTATCTTTATATTTTCGGAAATTACATTTGAGGTCCTCAATTTTTTTTGAAATGGGAAGACAGAGAAGTTTTGAACAAGTTAATTACATCCATGTGAATTTTCGGAGGGTCCTTCAGTGCCTATTTAACCAAAAGTTAAGAATTTTGTAATAAAAAAAGAAAGAGTAATCGAGATGGTACATCAGTTTCCAACTTACTTAACGTCTAGTTTTACAATGGGAGTAGAAGGGACAAATTTACAACACTACGTGTGGATTTTTTATGCGGGTATTAATATTTAGTTTCAAGAATTGAATGATCAAGTTTCTGAGGTAAAAATCTGGTTGTGCCTTTGTATAGCATGCTTGTGTATAGATAATTGATTCTCCGCATTTGACAAGAACATATTAATTTAACTTGCCGCGTATTTTTTGGAGGATTTTTCACCATTAAAAGTATTGGCACTTGATAATCAACTTGGCACATATATTACTCATATGCGCACTGATGAAAGTATCATACGATTATTACAATGATTTAGTGGTCTTGCACATAAATTGGTTTCAACAAAAAGAAATCAATTGTATCCATTAGTTTATTGGCTTATAAAATAGGCTTTAATTCTTCCTCTTGGTACTGCTACATTAGAGAGAGTATTTTCTGCAATGAATCTTATCATGACTTGGTTACACAATTGAATTGGAGACCAGTAGTTGAATTATAGTTGGACGGTTTACATTGACAAGGAGGTATTTAATGAATGAAATTGATAATGAAGCAATTATGCAACGTTATCAAAGTATGAAAACCCAAAATAAGAGCAAATTCGAGGAAACACACCAAATAAGCGCAAAGTGTTCCAACAATAAATTTATATTTTGTGATCTTTTGAATCTTTTCAATTTGTCCCACAATATTAAAAAAACTATATTAAATGGGTTTATTAGTCCAAACCATATTAAATGGATTTATTAATTAACTACGTACGTATCAAGGTTATGTGATAGCTTATGCCAATATTTTTGTATGGTGGATATTATATTATCGAGTGTATTGAATAGACTTGACTTAATTACATTTTAATATTTATATTATCAGTTGCCTTCACATTAATTTAGATTTTTTTTCTTTTCATTTTTTGTGTTAGGTGTCTGTGCAGACCAATGCATTCTGACGGTGTGTAGTGAAAATTTTTAAATTTATCTTCACGTTATTAAAATTTTAAAAGTAATTAAAGACAATTTTGCATTAAATAGTAAATTATATATATATGTGTGTGTGTGTGTGTGTGTGTGTGTGTGTGTGAGTGTGTTAGGAGGGAATTGATATTTGCTAGATAATAAAAGGAAAAAACTTTATATATCTTCAGTTGCGTATGAAGTCAGTAAAAAAAAAAAGAAAAAAAAAAGGAGTTTTGTTGAGAACTATATTTTATTTTCTAAATTGTTGCTGGAAAGATTACACACGCACATTGAAAATAGAAAATACATTATGTATATCTTATTTCATTCTTGACCCTACTTCACCTTAATTGTTATTTGAATGAGTGGGGATACCATTTCTCTTCTGCATGCCCATGGAGTTTCAAAAAATCCAAACATGTTAGCGATAGATAGAGGTAGGAATTTCTCGAACGAACTATACTCCTTCATATATGTCAAAAGTCCAATGATGAGAAGGGTATTGGGAAAGTTTGAACCCAATTCCTACAACAATGAATATGAGCGCAACTGAAATTCCTGGGATACATTTGTGTATTGATAAGACTATTTACTAGTTTTTGAAGCTCGATCTCTCCCCCGGTTGAACCATATGTTTTATACATTATGTTTTCCCATATGAACTTCTTAAACATTTTAAATTTATGAGAAAATTGCATAAAGTGAACATATTTTAATGTTAAAAACAATTTATCACATTGTAATAATTTGGAAAATGGAGTTAAGTTTCAGGTCGATATATACCATTATAGAGTTATCATCTTAATGACTTAATCTTTTTAGAAGGAACTTTAATTGCTTAGATAATATCAGAATTAGGCTCTACATGTAGCTAATATAGACTCAGAAGAAAGATTTCAAGCCATAAACCCACGAAAGTGAAGGATCTTGAATTGGATTGTAACGTGGTCAAAGAATTTTGTGGTTGGCTTTTAAAACAGTTTATCTGGTCTCCCTAGATTTTTTTTTTTTGAGATTTTAAGTAGCTTTTCCCGAATTTTAAAAGAGGGCCATTCATGCTATTAATTGAGGAAAAATACTTATATAAAACGGTGTCTATTATAGAGCCCACTTGAAATGGCTTTTAAAAAGCGCAAACACATTTTAGGACGTTAGATCACTACTGAATAACATGTGTAATTTTACAAGATATATCTCTGATTAGAAAAGCTTCTACTAGAAGTCGCTACAAAATAACATCTTCATAAAGTACTTTGATAAGAGCATCAACATTTGTGTTATTAAATTTAGATATCCACATAAGCAAAAAATGTATTTTAAATTGTTGCTAAATGACACATATGTAAGTTAAATTTAACAACTATTAGAGTGTCACATTAGTAGTGTTAAATAAGACCACTAAAATTTATTTAAGTCATATTCAAGTCTAAGTGGACTCCATTATTGTCAACAGTTATTGGTCAAACTTGATTAAACAAATGAAAAAAGAATTTTTTAAAGACACTAAATTCTAGCAAAGTGTTAAAATTGTTGTTAAAATTAACAATAAAGTTAACAATTCACAAAAAAATTCTTTTAACAACTTCCTTAACACTACCAATGTAGGTACTTTTTTGAACTATTAACTAACAACTTAATTTAATATTACCAATGTAGATGCTCTAAGAGTATGATTAATGTGAGGGAAAAAATCCAAATTTGGGTTTTCCACCCCTTTGTTTACATGCATGCAAATAATGTAAAGGGGAATAAACTTATTTTTGGGTTTTTTCCCCCTTAACCCAAATAATATATAGGTTGAAAAATATGAATTTTAGCACTTTTTTTTCGTTTTCGGGGGGGCGGGGGGGGGGGTAAAGAAAGGGCCAAATTTAGTCCCCATTTTGGGTTTTTTCACCCTTGCAAATTGGTCTTGTCCCTTTGATTTTTTTCTCTTTTTCAAATGAGTTTTTTCCCCTTCAATTTTCACTTTAAGTTTTTTCATTTTGGGTTTTTTGCCCCACATTAATCTTGCTCTAAAAATACAATATTTCAAAGCATAGACATGCCCTTGAAGGCTTGAAGGCTGGCCTTTTTTAGTTTGGGAATAAGAGGCTTAATAAAGGGAGTGCAATCTATATACACATACTTCATTCGAAACAGAAATTATTTAGAATGCACAGTTAAACCTCTGGTTGTTTGAATATATGCTTCTGCTTTTCGTTAATGTTCCATTTGAGGAAGCTTGAGCTTTTTAAGTAAAAGTGATATTATAATTTTTTTTAAAATACAATTTGGAAACTTTAAGAAGGTTATAGACTATAGACTCAAATCCAAAATCTCATCCTCTTAAGATGTGCTTTTTACTACTTGAACTATCACTCTTGGTCTATAAATTATATAAATTTCTAAACAACTTGGTCTAGTATCTTTTAATTATCTCACACATAAATAGAAAAAAAATATATCTTCAAGCGCCATAGTTTTTGATGAATGCACCACGATTGAAGATCCTTGCGTTTATTCTTTACAACATTCTTTTTTTTTTTTTTTTTTGGGAGGGTTTCTTTATATAGCATTTATCACTTAACATATTCTGTTCCATTAGGTTTGTCAACCATTCATTGGTTTATAGCGCCTTCGTTCTTAATAATGATCTGTGTTTGTGAGATTTTCTTGATATGTGCTTCAAAGTCATAAAGAATATCATTGTGATCAATAAAACCAATGAAGTTTGTGATCTTTAATTTGTCCCAAAATATTAACAAATTATATTAAATGGATTTATTCATTGACTGAATAAGATTGTGAATATATCAATTGAAACCGTGCAATTTAGCTACATATATCAATTTTTAACTGAAAACTTATACCAATATTTTTCTCTAATATTATAAAATTAATATTAATTAATATTTATATAATCATTTGCCTTCATAAATCAATGTAGTTAAGAATGAGCAGAAGTATATTGAATAAATTATATTTTTCATTTTTGTTTCACTTAGCTTTCTATGTGGGCATGTCTGACAGCACGTGTATTTGGGTTTTCACAATTTTTTTCATCACGTGGAGATAAGATATATATATATATATGTATGTATATGGGGAGAATTAATATTTACATACACATACATATGTGTGCTGTATTTTGTGTCTTAACCAAAATGAAATAAAAAAGAAGAGAGAGAGAGAGAGAGGAAAATCCATTACTATTACTATATCATATTTAGTTTTAATTTATACATCAAAATCTTTTAAAGATACAACTCCAATTTCTTAGATATATGAGAGTAATTTGACTCTACATATAGCTATATGGATGCAAAAGAAGATTACAAACTATAACTCAAGGAAAGTGATGGATCTAGAATTGGATGGCAACGTAAGTCAAACGTGTTTTGGTTGGTTCTTAAAGCAATTTGTCCTTTCAGGCAAATCTCGAGATTTTAAGTATCAAATTGAAAAGAGGGCCTTTCTTTCCATTAATTAATTAAACAACTAGACATCCGTGAAAATGGTCTTCTTTCTACTTCTATAACCCAGCTGAAAGGGCTCTTGAAAAGTCAAAAACAAGTTTCAAGGCTAGAAATTGGTTTCAAATAAGATAACATAGTATCTTGAGGAAATACCTTTTCTAGATATATTTTGTTTTGTTAGGAAGTTGACATAAAATAGTATCTTCACCAATTACTTTTACCAGAAATATGACCATTCTCAATCTATGATTTTGGTAAAAACTTTTTTAAACAAATAAACAAATTTAGTTATATATATTCATGTGATTTTATATATATCAACATCTAATTGCCTTAAAGGGCGGACCTTGATGTCCCCCCATAGCAAATGGCCTTAACTAATAGTGCGTTTGATTACAAGTATGGAATTTAGTTGAAAAGAAAATATTTTCCTGTAATTGAATTATCGGTAATTAAATTCCATAGAAGATCGGATTGCAATGTGTTTGATTGGAAGTGAAATTTCCGAGAAAAAAATATAAATTACCTAGAAAATAAAAAACCTACATCCCCTATAGGAAAATATTTTCCTTGTTTTTAAAGAAAATGTGGTCACGTGACCAAAAAATAGAAAATATTTTTCATGGAAAAAATGTGAATCAAACACCACAAAGTATAAATTTGAGATTTTCCATGAAAAATCCTTACTAATCAAACACACTCTGAGTGAAATAGTTTTACCAAATTGAAGCGTTCATTACTTCCCCCAAAAAAAAAAAAAAAAATTGAAGCGTGCAATCCTTCTTGAGTTGCGCTACATAAACAAAACCACATACAACATACAAAAAATCTAACAAAATTGACACATGACACAATTCTATTTTTCAACACATCACATCATTTTTCCATTAACACTTATCACATAACTCTTGTCAATTTTGTCAGCTTCTTTGTATCTTTTTTTTTTTTTGCCATTTATATTTTTCCTTCTTCGTAGACTTAAAATGAATTGAAAGTTACAGGTATAATACTTAGTTAGAAAAAGAACTTATTTAGAATATACAGATATAAGATAAAATAAATAATAATTTACTGCTTCATAAATGTTCCATCCAAGTTTGGTCTGTACATCTTTTAACAACATATATATCTAATCCATAATAATTTCATAAAATCAACAATAACTACACTTATTATCACTGTTCGCTTGACTTTTTTGTGCTTATTTTTCGTATTTTTAAGTTGGGTAACAAATATTGACAATATGCTAATATATATGATAGTGATTAAGCCAAACAAAATAAAGCAGAGTTACTTAGATGGATGATAAATCATGTCTACATAAGGCTACTTAACATTCTTGAATTATATATTATTATATACACTCTAAAATCTCCTCCTTTTGGATTCGTACTAAGACTTTTGTAAGATAATGAAAGACAAACTAATAAATACTTTGAAATTTGTATAGATCTAGTGAGAACAATAGTCAAAGTGTCACGTTTTCATTTAATTTTCCTTTATTTACAAGAGAATGATCATTTGTACGTAAAATCTAATGTCAAGCAGGTTACAGTCTCCCGTACAGTATGTACAATTTTTAGTCTTTATATATTATTTATAAGGACAAGAAAAAGCTAAAAAAATCAACATCAATTGACTTTCCGAACATCGATTTCTAAATTATAACGCACCTACAAAATTATATATGACAACAACATATATATAAAATTCAACAATTTTTTTCTAGATTCATATATTTCAACTGCTTGCAACAATAGCATGCATGCTTCAAATGCCATGACATAATATTTTGTTGCATGTATATATTGTACAAGTGATTACAACGTATTTATATCATTACTAGTTGAATTCATTTATTGCCAAAAAATAAAGTAATACGAAATGGAGAGAAAGTATTATTTATATCATTTTCTTTTTTTCCCCTTCTTTTTCCCTTTTTTTGTCCCTTTCAAAAGTTCCTCTTATTTCATTTCTTTTGATAATTAAGGCGTTATTTTAACATCGAAAGATACGAAGTATGAGTGTCAAATCTAAGATCTAAATGTGAATTTAAATACAACCTAACAAATAAGAACATAATATAAACATATCCCTACTTTTTAAGTTATTTCATTTCAATCCTACAATTATATCTGTAAATGTCTAGTTTCATTGTAAATGAATAATTAATTTCAATTTGAGTTATTTTTCTTATCAAATTAATTTAAATAAATAATAAAAATACAAAATTTTTAATAATGTTCAAGATTTTAATTTTGAGAACTTTTATAATCATAAAAAGGCCTAAGAAAAGAAGCATATGCTCGCATTCTACAAGCAACGTGCAATTTATGAAATAAAATTTCCTCAAAATGCCTGTTATAACGCTAGCTGTCTACTTTTCTTTTGAATTGTCATTATTTAGTTTTATATTACAAAACAGGAACATTCATAAATAAGATTTTTCACATTGTAGTATTGCATATTTTGTTTGTTATTTCAGAATATTTACCACCAAGTGAAATGTGGACTCCAGTTAATTAGTTAATGCATGTCCCATGTTATTTTTCTTTTATAGTAGTAATAGTTATTGGATTGATTTTCACAGTCAAATTAATGAATCATTCACTTCATTGTGTATACATGAAATGGTCTCGATTTATACTGTAGCTTATAATCAAATTTGATGCCCAAAAATAGACTAGAGAGTAGGAATCGATTTCATTTATTGGTTGGTTTATTTGGTTATTTATCGGTTAGCTGTACATATATAATTTCAGCGATTATAATAGTAAATTATATTGTATTTGTACATTTGAAAAAATAATTTTACATAACCTTTTCCCATTCACATGGAAAGAAAAACAATTTTTCTACATAATGACGCCGGCTCATTATAGAGATTGCATCGTTATAAAAATACAAGAAACAACTATTTGTTTCATTAAATCAAGGCTATTTAACACTATCTACTCCGAACGTTTGAGTTCTCTATACTTTTATTCCATATCATTTCAAACTTAGCAGTTACACCATCAATTTCAACATTTCTTGCGCCATCTACCATTTTCATCAATTGATGTTAGTTTGACCATTAAATGATTAATTTTCTTTTTTCTTTTTGGGCTAAAAGATCAAGATACCCGCAAAATATTAAAACTTGAATTTAAGCTAATTAGCACTATTTTCTCCCAAACATTTAGATTGCTTTGCTTTTCATCCATATTGTTTTAAACCTGACACTTACACTATTAATTTTAACTTTTTTGACGCAATTTATCACTTTCGTTAAAATTTTTTCGTATATCACCATTAGATGATCAACTTTTTTCCTAAATGACGAAAATGCCCTTGAAATATGAGAGAATTGGAAATTAAAAGAATTAGAACAAAAAATTATTCATCTCAAACCCCTCTTTTGCGCCATATTAAAACCATTACTAAAAAAAAGTTCACATTAAATTAAAAATTCAAAGAAGTGGAAGGGTAAAAAATAACCTAAAGCAAAAGAAATTAAAATAATTTAACTCGTTTAAGTTGGAAATTAAGTGAGATCTTTACTAATTATAATATAATATTATTATTAGAAAGAGGATTTGAAAATATAAAAAACTCAAATGTAATTTAATATTTTGAGGGTATCTTGGTTTCTTAGGAAAAATTTTTAACCATTTAACAGTCAAATTAATATCAATTAACAAAAGGGGTAGATTGTATAAGAAATGTTGAAATTAAGGGTGTAATTATTAGATTTGAAGCGATATGGACAAAAAGCGTAGAAAACACAAAGTTTAGGATTATATAGTGCTAATTAGCCATTAAATCAAATATGGTTTATTGTTTTTTTTTTCACACTATCGGAGCTTTGTAACACAAACTAATATTGATACCTTTAGAGCATCTCTAATGTTGGAAAGTGGATAGCTTCTTATGTGACTAGAATTATTAAAAATTAGTATAAGTCATCTCCAATAGTCATGTGAATTGTATGAAGTAACACACACTTGTCAAGATATGAGTAGTTAATACAATATATATGATATGTATGTAACGTACTGCTCGCATGCATAATAACATGCCTACATGGACAAAACAAAATTTCTTATACATATATAAACATTGTTTATGACGGTTCACTTCTTTTAGTGCAACATTACTTTTTTAAATGATGTGACAAATGGACATTCCATTAGAGATGCTCTTAATATTACTAGAAAGAAAAGTTGCCAACACAAAGAACTACATGTTTTGAGCAATTATACATGTGGCGTTGGATTGTAATTTTTCTTCAATGTCATTTAAAGTTTAATGGCCAAACACTTGTCACCTTTTAAAGTCTGATTTATTGTAATTCCTCACCTTATTAGCTTGTTTGAAACTCTTTATTTTTGTAATTTATAAATGAAATTTAAAATTAGTAGAAATTAGTGATGAAGATTTAATTGAAGTTTGAAATGTGTGGTGATTGTTAAGTAATTGTCAAATCAACAGTCAAATTATGGTAGGAATAGAAAAAATAAAGAGGTCCAAACAATTGTAAGAAACCAGAAATATGTTAACGAAAAACTATTTTTCCATGATAGAAAAGGGAAAAATTGGACACAAAGTGTTTGACAACTATCCGGATTATAATCTAGATTATAATTTACTACGCGGTATCATTTTATTGATTATTTTTTGTAAAAAGTAAAAGACTAAGGCTTGACTTTTACATTTTGATTTTTTAAAAAAAGTGAAAGTAATGAAATTATGTCGTATGATAAATTATAATCCAGATTATAATCTAAAAGAGTTACCAAACACCCTGACATGTATATTTGGCTTACGTAAGTGTATATTTTCTCCATTAATTGTCAACTGAAAAGAAATGACAATCGCCCTATGTTTGACCTTTTGATTGAAATGAAATTGTCCTTTAATATATTTTATAACTCAAAGTTTCCCTTTTCTTGATTATTAGGTTCTCTAATTTTATTTATTACGTGATTATCATCTACACGTAAAGTTTAGAGTCAAACGAATTGCGCCGTCCGTACTGCGTTTACCTATACATACTTAGTGAACTAATCAACATTTAATTGAAGATAAAAGAAGTCTCAGGTATAATCAAGGTTTTAAAAAACGTAAGACTAGAAAAATATTGAAGTCGAAGTCGAGCATTGAACGCCTAAACGTATCAATATGTGATAAGTGCCGCCTGAGTATTGTTTAGACGAGTTTTTTAGAATACTGCATATAATCACTGAAGTTTACGTATCTTTTCATGATTGCTATTTGCGAAGAGGTAGAAGTTCAACCAACTCGATGTTAATGTCGCTTTTGGACATTGATTGCAATGTTGAAACCCATATGGGATACCATATGTATTTGAAATCGACCTATGAAAATGAACATGTTTCTCCTAAATTGATCGTCTGATTCTCTTTAGTACGGTAACCCATTTCAAGTGTGGTGTGAGAATAAGTAATACAATAAAAGATAAATAAATTAACCACCAAATTATGACAAATCTTGTAATTATTGAAGATGATAATATGTCAAATTAGCATTGACACAAGATAGTCTGTCGTTATTATTGCTGTTCTTCATTGGTTTAATTAGTGGTCACTAATTTGGTCACTAATTTATTAAATCAAAATACCAACTACCAATTGGTGTAATTATTTCAAATTTGAGTGGTGATTAGTGGATTAAATCACTTTGATAACAATTAGTCTGATCAATCATTCCAAACTTAAGAGCGAATTACTAGTATAAGTAAATCGAGTCTAATTAGCCCATGAATTTAGAATTGAGGTCTCGTATAGGCGCGCCTACAACCTCAACATTAATCAAACAAAAATGGATTTCACTCAAGAAATAAATAACAGATCTCTTATTTCTTATTCAAAAGGCAATTTCGAGGAACCCTCCACCGTTGAAAAAGTGTTTAAAATACTACACCCTAATTAATAGGGTACGACTCATAACATACTGGACTTTTACATTAAAAGCTGCACAAAATGAATGACTTTTGCATAATTAAAAAGGTGCGTTTTAGACAAGGAAAGACTTGGCGTGGTGATTATAGGCGCCTCCTTATCGGATCATTTGACCCAGGTTAATTTGATTCACCATCCTATCCCTGTGATTCCCAAATCGTACTTAAAAAAAAAAAAAAAAAAGTGTGTTTTAACTAGCTAGAAGACAACTTTAAATGGGGGAAAAAGAAAAGAAAAGAAAGAAAGAAAAAGGCAGTGGCTACTAATTCATCTGTCTTATTGAGTTACCCTAAAAACGTATATTTTGAGGTGATGTTTTTTAAATGAAGATCACTAGCGTGGCAGATCTTATAAATAAAGAAGACAGAAAAACAAAAGGGAGGGAGGCTAAGCCTGACCTCTCAATCAATGCAGGTGCCAAAAGAACAAAGGAAAAATAAACTCCAACGTGGAGAATCTATGAAATAAAAGAAAAAGAGAGTAAAATCATGATTTAATCATGGAGAATAATCACCTCCCTTCTTCTTGCTCCTAGTGAAATACATGTGGCTGATCTCATCTGCATAGTCCGCGGAGTCCAGTGAAGCATATTTTGAGGCGTCGTTGAAGTCTAATAGTCTATATATATGCAAATGTTGTACCCCTTGTTTGACTACCCATGATCGAACTTCTCGAAGTATGCTAACACTATTTCCACTTCATTTGCAGCTTGGTCTCATTAGCCAAGAAAATAGTTTTCTTAGTCATTTAGGAAGGTTTGCTAGCTAAGAAGCATATTTTGCTTGGCTACAAGATGCAATAAGAACCCAAAAGCTAGGCTGTCAAATTTGTACCTCTCGTTATAGTATAATAAGCTAGCTCACCTTCCTTAACTTATAAATGAAGGAAGTATAAGCTGGTCTAGACGATGGAATTTTTCGCAAATCAGGCCAATACTAAGAAATTTAACCAAATCTTAAGTACCCCATTTCATTTGGATTAATTTACTCGGAATTTACAAAATTTTAACATCAACAACATTGAAAATGGGAAGCAAGAAGCTTCTCTTCTAGGTAACACTCAATTAGGGTGTTTCATTATTGACCGCTGCACTGTATTTCCTTTAAACTTACTCCTTTCAAGAAGCAAATTTTAGCTGTTGTTTCAAGTTTTAACTAACCTAATAAAGAAGTTTTGGTTTGTTGTTAGTTGATATTGACACATCCACAAATATTAGTGGCCTAAAATAAATCGGCGGTCGACATACACAAATCATTACAAGTAAATCATAATAATATCTTTCACGAGTGCCTATCATAAAATGGGATTATTTTTTTCCTATAATAACATTGTAACATGCAATTCCTTCCACAAGCTTATACGTATTTTATCTACTATATATCAGCATGCGCGCTCACACACATATATATTGTAAAAGAAAAAGGAGAAAAATATTCTTCTTATTCGTGTGCATAATTTTCAAAATACTTATCAACCAAGAAACGATGTTTTATCCATGAAAACGCGGAGTTCCAATCTAACACTATATGTTATAGCGTTATATGGTACTTTATGATCACATGTGGCGTACATTGAGATATGTCACATGGGAAATCACAACTATGTGGCATGCATCGATACATGTCACATGTTTGTATAGCATCATACGGTGTCATACATATAATGTTATATCATTTGCATGAAAACAGGTGATCTTATCGACACGTTTACATATATATGTGTCATCATTATGTATAAACCCGCATAATAGTCTCTCTAACTCGTGTGCATAATACTTATCAATCATCATCACCCGTGTTCATGGTTTTCCAAATGAACTCATCTTG
>CAVNYN010202565.1:0-18850 GCA_963692815.1 Nyctanthes arbor-tristis | reverse complement strand
GTAATACATTGTACAAAATCATCTAAAAAACCTGGCGAACCACTTGAAGATGGTGCTGAATCATCTTGTGGCAGAAAATCAAAGTGCCTTTGTTCCAGGTAGATTAATTATAGATAATGCTATTATTGCATTTGAATTGTTACATTCCTTACCTAATAAGCGTAGTGGTCGGGTTGGGAATATGGCTGTGAAGCTCGATATGAGCAAGGCCTATGATGAGATGGAGTGGGGGTACATTTGTCATGTTATTAGTAGCATGCTCTTTCCAAAGCGATGGGTGAATTTGATTCTTGATTATGTTTATACTAGTTCTTTCATTTTTCGTATAAATGGGGAGTATCAGGGGTCTGTTATTCTATATAGGGGGATTAAAGCAAGGACGTTCCTTGTCCCCCTACCTGTTAATCCTTTGTGCTGAGGGTTTTTCAGGAGCATGGAGTGATGAAGAAAGGCGGGGTCTTATTCTTGGTGCCAAGTGCTACAGACAGGGACCGCGTATAAATCATATGTTCTTTGCTGATGATTTTCTTATATTTGCTAGAGCCTGATGTGGTGATACGAGTGAAATTATGAATGTACTGTAGAGATATGGGCGGGCGTCCGGGCAATTGATTAATAGTGATAAGACAGCCATTACCTTTTGTCCAAATACTTCTCAAGAGGCGAAGGGGACGGTGCTAAAGGTGATGGGAATTAATCAGACCCATTCGCATGATACATATTTGGGGCTTCCTTCGCTTGTGGGAAGGAATAAAAAGCGTACATTTGCTTTTCTTATCGAGCGCATGTGGAAAAAGATTAACAGTTGGCGCGCGTAGTTGCTTTCATCAGCTGGTCGAGAAGTTTTATTGAAGTCAGTAGTCCAAGCCATACTAACATATATTATGAGTCTGTTTAGACTCCCAAGTGTGGTGAGTAATGATTTGAGGAGTTTGATGAGTCGGTTTTGGTGGGGGGCAAAAGAAGGGAAGCGACGCATGGCGTGGCTAAGAAGGAGGTTGTGTGAACCAAAGGTGCATGGAGGGTTGGGATTCCGTGGCATAGGGCTGTTCAACCAAGCCCTTATAGCGAAACAGGTATGGCGGCTGTTGGAGAACCCTCACTCTCTAGCGGCAGTGGTTCTCAAGAATAAGTACCATCCCCATTGTAGTATTTTGGAAGCCGGCGACAGACAAGGATCATCTTACATTTGGTCGAGTAATATTTCTCTTTCTACCTTCCGTGATATGGGGTAAGGATTAGCATTTGGTTTTGCACTATATAGAGTACACAGATAATTATTAAACGATCATCAAAAGGTCAAATAGACTGGGAAAAAAAAACAGTTTGTTTTCGAACTTACTGAACAAATATATGTATCTATCTGTCGTTAAAGGAGAAGCGATTTTTCAGGAAATATTGGAGCGCTACAATTCAAGTGGAGCCAAGTTGAGAAAAGAAATCAACAGACATGTTGAGATGGCAAGAGAGTCAAACTTTTGCGATTGCCTGGACGCCAAACTCATCGGCTGTGCCAAGTGCTTAAGCCGGAGATTAGTCGATCAGCTAGGCAAAAAGGGTTTCAATGCCAAACTATGTACCTCAAAATGGAGCAGAACACCCAAAATACCAGGAGTAATTAATTTATAAATTTACTTAGAATATTGAAAATTTATGCTGTGAAGTTAAAGTGTAAAACTTTATGATTTTCAGGGATGCATGAGTACATTGAAGTGATTGCAAGCACAGAAGGGAGAAAGAAGTAGATTTCATTACTGATAGAAATAGGATTCCGGGATGAATTCATGATGGCAAAAGCATGTGATGAGTATTGTGCATTGATAAATCAGCTGCCAAAGATATACATAGGAAAACCTGAGCATTTAGACGCGATCATTCGTGTAGTTTGTGATGCAGCCAAGAAATCGACCACAGAGAAAAAAGTACACATGGGTCCCTGGAGAAAGAGAAGCTTCATGCAAATGAAATGGTCAGCTTCAAATGAAAAATTAAAGCAAAAGGAGGTAAATACCTTAAAATCAAGCTTAAAAATTCCTGCAAAAACAGTTACAGAAGTTATGAATGGGGAGTATCAGGGGTTGTTATTCTATCTAGGGGATTACAGCAGGGATGTTCCTTGTCCCCCTACCTGTTAATCTTTTGTGCTTAGGGTTTTTCAGGAGCATGGAGTGATGAAAAAAGGCGGGGTCTTATTCTTGGTGCCAAGTGCTACAGACAGGGACCGCGTATAAATCATGTGTTCTTTGCTGATGATTCTCTTATATTTGCTAGAGCTTGATGTGTTGATACGAGTGAAATTATGAATGCGCTGTAGAGATATGGGCGGGCGTCCGGGCAGATGGTTAATAGTGAGAAGACAGCCATTAACTTTAGTCCAAACACTTCTCAGGAGGCGAAAGGGGGCGGTGCTAGAGGTGATGGGAATTAATCAGACCCATTCGCATGATACATATTTGGGGCTTCCTTCGGTTGTGGGAAGGAATAAAAAGCGTACATTTGCTTTTATTAGCGAGCGCATGTGCAAAAAGATTAACAGTTGGCACGCGTAGTTGCTTTCATCAGCTGGTCGGGAAGTTTTATTGAAGTCAGAAGTCCAAGCCATACTAACATATATTATGAGTCTGTTTAGACTCCCAAGTGTGGTGAATAATTAATGATTTGAGGAGTTTGATGAGTCGGTTTTGGTGGGGGGAAAAGAAGGGAAGCGACGCATGGCTTGGATTAGAATGAGGTTGTATGAACCAAAGGTGCATGGAGGGTTGGGATTCTGTGACATAGGGCTGTTCAACCAAGCCCTTATAGCGAAACAGGAATGGCGGCTGTTGAAGAACCCTCACTCTCTAGTGGCAGTGGTTCTCAAGAATAAGTACTATCCCCATTGAAGTATTTTGGAAGCGGGCGACAGACAAGGATCATCTTACCTTTGGTCGAGCATTCTGTGGGCAAGGGAAGTGCTTTTTCGGGTGTTGAGGAAGCAAGTGGGTGGCGGGCAGTCCATACGCATTTATGATGACCCGTGGCTGCCTCGTCCACTCTCTTTCAAGCCAATTTCGCCACCACTTGTGGGGTTGGATCGGGTCGTTGACTTAATAACAAATAGGGGCCGGAATATGCCATTGATTCGGGAAGTTTTTTAACCATTTGAGGCTGAAAGTATCTTGGCAGTGCCGTTAGGGGACACATCGGAAAATGATTCATGGTTGTGGCACTATACGGGGTCCGGAATATATACCGTGAGAAGTCGATACCATTTGATAAAGAACCAACAACGCCAAAATGTTGAAGCTAGCTCTTCTAGTGTTGACTCGATGTGGAAGGAGCTGTGGACTCTCGGAATTCCCCCGAAGGTGAGGCTGTTTATTTGGCGATTGATGCATGAAGAAATACCTACTGGGGAGAATTTATTGAGGCACCATGTGGGCGAGGGACAAAGATGTTGGTGCGGTGCTTTGGAGAGTAACAGCCATATTCTCTCTCAATGTTCGTGGGTCAGGCAGCTTTGGAAGAGCATTGGGTTATGGGAGGAGATAAGATCACGTATCCATGACGGTTTCTTAACCTTGATTGCTTCAGTGTTGGGGATGGCGTCGAGGAGTGCATTTGCATGTCTCTTTGAGCAATATGGACTCACCGAAATGGTGTCAAACACGGTTCAAAGAGCTTGGATCCAGCAGTAGTGGGACATCGAATTGTGGCAGAAATATCAGGCGGTTAACGGGAAATAATTCAGGGTGGTGTTTCTTCAGGCAGTCGTGTTCCGAATGCCAGATGGAGGGGCCGCGGTGATCATGGATCGGGGATTGTTTTGTACAATGACGCGGCTGTCACTGATAGTTGTGTGGGGTTGGGAGGTGTTTTTTGGAGCTCCAGCAGATTTGTTATTGGTGCCTTTGCTAGTCGATTGGGCGGCCAATTTGCCGCGGAGATGGCGGAGGCTTATGCTCTTCGTTATGGTCTTCAACTAGCTTTAGAGAGAAACATCCATGTTGAAGAGGCACGCACTGATGCAATTAAGGTTGTTAATGACCTCAATGCATGCCATGGGAGTAATCCGTTAGCACTTGTATACGGGCATTTGTGGCATTTATTTGATTCGTTGCTTTGTGACTCTTGTTCGTAAACCCCCGTTAGTTCGAATAAGGTTGCACATTCCTTGGCAGCCTTTGCACTAGGATCCCCAAGTGATTGTCTATGGTTCAATTGTATCCCGATTTTTCTTGCGCAATATGTTGGCGCCATGAATGAATGAATGAAATCATTTTCCCTTCCAAAAAAAAAAAAAAAATCCGCAATTGAGCGACAATTAACGATTGATTTTTTTATTGTTTTCTTGCACATTTTTCAGTGGATATAGAGAGAACCCAAGTATTGCCAGATTTGAGTAGACAGAATCAAGAGAATGTATACATTTTTTAGCTGAACAGATCGTCTCTATGCAATCAAATTCAGTCTTTGGCTAAAAGTCGGTAGACAGGAATCAAAGAGAAAATTATGCAAAAATCTTGCCAATGTTAGTGTTTATTCCTGCACAATATAGCACACTAAACATGTCTTTTAGCGGAAAATTACTTAAAAGCATCTGAAACAGAATAAATGAAGTCCAAGAAACCTGTTCCTTTGAGGAGGCCTTTACCGGTCAATAGTTCAAAATCCAACAGCAATAAGAAGCCAATTACTGCTGCTTTTCCATTGATCAATTCATTCTTTCCTGTGAAACCGAACCCTTCAAGATCCTCATCGACCAACATTTTAACCTGCAGAACAAAGTTGAAGCACCAGAAGTAAGTAATGGCTTTCCTTTCCAGGAGCCATTTTTACAGCTTGTTAGGCAAAGATTGAAAGAGTAACTTCTAGTTCCTTTTTCTTGTTTTGTTTGGAAGGTTTGGCGGGAAGCCAAATTTTTATAACCTGACTGCTCATTGAACAACGAACTCAAGACATTACCTCATCGACATTGACATCTGATGCAGTTAAACCAGGTTGAGCCTTCCCACTGAAGACAATCTCGGCAGATGCAGCAGCTTGACCACCTCCACTAATGCTTATATAAATATTTTCTCCATCAATTTTCACAGGATAGACAAATAAATTTCTTAAAGGAGGAGTCAGGACTCTTAATACAGGATTTTTTGGATACCAATCTTTGATGGCTCCAGTTCGCAGGTCAAATGTGCTATCAGTTGTAGGACAAACAATACAGCCATCCTGCAGAATTAATAATGATCAGTTTTGAAAGAGTAAAGCAAGATTTTTTATACATTGATTTAAAAAAAAAAAAAAAAAAAATTTACAGAGAGCAAATCCCAGACATTAGGGTTTCTGCATTAATGTGATCAATTCTTCAACCACGCTTAAGATGCACACCATATTTGTCTTTACATCCTCCCACACCAAATTCGTGTCTACATCCTCCCAGCAAAAGTGCATTCTGGTCAATAATAATAGACTTATCTAAGGGAAGGATTAAATTGGATGTACTGAGTTTTAAATCCAGCAAACAGACTTGGATAATAAAATGAAAGCACCTAGGTAACAAAATATGCAATTACAATTGCAAAGTTGGATCTTATAGTTTCATAACAAAATCCATTACATGACAATAAAATAGACTTCCATATCAACCACCTTAACTTACTATGAAGTCCTAATGTTGAAAGTTATTGATCTTTGCATCTTCAATTCTTCATTATTGGGAAAGTAATGGAAGCGAATTAGAAGGAAGTAAGCTGCTTGTCTAAAATTAATGGGAAGATAATGCAAGATGGGTATAAGTTGAACTGTGCAGTTCTGACTCCCCAACTTAAAATGGAGTTGCATGTTTAAAGTAAGACTGGCTTTCTCTAGTAAGTAGTGGAAATTCCAAACCAATAGAAATACATTGAACACTTCTAGAGTTTTAGTTATGGGTTGGGGTGTGGGTGCAAGTCGCTAATAATGGGAAAAAATCAGCAGTGAGACACCTTTGATTAAGTTGAACCTCAGTGAGGCCCATTCAAAATATAAATGACCTGAAAATAATGTAATACATGTGAAATTATTGGGCAAGCCTAGAAGGTACAGATTTGAAAGGGTGTAGCTCTTTAGGTTTTCAGTCATAATATATAAGTATATACTGGAAGCTAATCTAGCCTTCTGAAGCTGTTCGTCCATTTGAATTAATTTCCCAATCTCTCTTGAACAGAGAAATTATTGAAACGGGGTTGTTTAATAGAAACATACAAGTAATGATAGTTTGATCAAACCTACCAATCAAACCATCCATCCATGCTCATGTTAGTTTGCCTCGCAATCAAAACTTGTATTGCTCCTTTTGTTCCACTTGAACATTGGTACATAATAATTAAACAACTGTTGCAACTCCAGCTACCTAAAGTGAGTAAATTCCCCTTTTCCCATCAAATTCATCTTGTAGACACACACTCCGGAGAAAACATATAATTGCGAAACCAAAGCGTCAAGTTTATTATCGATTTCTGTGTTGCAGTAAGATCTTATTGGAAAAATGTACCTTAAAATGGTTATTAAGTTTGAAATTGAAAAGTTCAACAGGAATATTACTTATTATGGAAAATAAAGATGAAGGCAAACTCAATAAAGGAAGTTGCTTGGAGAGAATTGGAGAAAGGCCATAGGATTAATCAAGCTAGAAAATGGAAGTAAATGCATAGTAACAATAATAATGGCCATTGCAACATACAGGTGGGACGATGCATGAAGTTCAAGCGTGGAAAACAATAAGATACCAAACGGGATATGGGACAAAGTAAGAAACTTTTAGAGGACAAACGACATAAGTAGGGTATTTTAACGCAAAACGAATGGAATAGGAAAAAAAACTTCGAAAGAATAGAACTGGAATGGAGAATCGACCAGGTTCAAATCCATTTCACAAGCTAGAATAGTGGGTACACAAGATGATTTTTTTTTTCCTTTTCCGAATTTTACTTTTTAAAGAAAAGATTTTATAATTTAAATGTTATTTCTGTTTTATTCATTTATGCACTAGAAAGTATGGTAGTCTATGTTGCAACTTTTAAGCTTAACGATGAAATTTTATGTAGGCCAAAACATGGTTCGGCAGTTCAATATGATCCTGATAAAGTGATAATTGCTATTTATTGGTCCAAGTTGAGGAAAGGTCATCTAACCCAGAAAAATGACACGAATTCATGAGTTCGTTGACATTCCCTATCTTAGAATTGGTATGCTGTAAAAGGTTAAACTTGGATTTGTTCTATCCATAAATTCATCACATGAAATTGATCTTTTATACACAGATATTTCATTGAATACTAATAATAATAGAAAACATTCACTGATTTAAAAAAAAAAAAAAAAAAAAAATCTAGCTGATTATAACAAACACATTTCGAACAGTTATCTTTTGCAAACTTTCTGAGCAACAGCTGTTGATCCGTTTGTAATAGAAGTTCCTCCTACGGGTCAAAAAGGTCAGTGCCTTTTCTATATTGTGTTACTATCAAGCATTACAAGTCAAAGCTCAAGACTTAAAAATGTTAGAAGCAAAGCTATTTGGAGCTAATCCCTTCTGATGGTAGGCAACTACAAGTCTTGTCTTGCCATGCCATGAAGAAGGAGCTAGTCGCTTCTGATGGTTGGAAACTATGGGTCTTGTCTTGCCATGGACAAGCAAAGACACTTTTTGTCTTTAATTGAAGGCTACTCCAAGAGATCTTAGGAATATTAAATCAAAACCAAAACCAAAGGCATTTCCAATTTTGAAGGTCTCAAGGAATGGGGAAAACTTGAATTAGGAAAATACATATTGTCATATAGTGCCTAAGGTCAGATAATGCAGGAGAATGAACAGCGACAATTTTTGCTAACAAGAAGGCATCAATAGTGTAGTTGCATGTACACTTAACAAAACGCGCTAGAACCTTATTCTACATGAGGTAAATTCAAATTTGTTGGCTGTTTCATATTTTATTAGTTTCATTTAGTAAGTAGTTTAATTAGCTTAGCTTATTTGCTAACTAATAGATGTATTAATTGATGTACTTAACCTCTCAAACATTGGCTGTCGCCCATATAAGAGACTCACGCAATTCATTCAAATGCTAGGAATAAACAGCAAGAGACACAGCATTGTACTCTATTCAATCTCGTATACATTATTTGTCATTTATTTTTTTGTTTGTCCCTTAAAAGAATTTGTTGAATCAATCTTGCATTAAAGCAGCTTCCAATTAGGTTATTCAAGCTTTAGTATACAGATAGACATTTATCAAATAAATATCACGTTTGAGTTCCCGGGGCTCTGGCACTCCTTATACTGCGATCATAGTTTTCATGATTATATCATAAAATCTGCATATTCAGCTTCCAATTTACATTAGAGAGATGATCACAGGATAACCGGGGAATGAACCTGGGTGAGTTTAGCATTGAGCAATCCTTCAGAGTATGCACCCTCAGCAGGGGACCGATTCTCTATAGCGCACACATTTTCCTTATACCATAGCAGCAATATGGTTTCCCCATCCTGAATAATCACGCGCCGCTCTCCCTTCGGCAGTGCCGCCAGAGGCACAACCGGGACCCAATTATTATTCCCGGCAGACAATGGCTCCGGCTCTTCCTTCGCCACCGGTGATGATGATGAAACATCGGTCGCTTTGCATGTGAATGCGACTCCACGGTGGGTCTCTGTTAGAGAAATGATGGACGTGCATTTGAGTGTTCGGAGGAGTTGGGTCGGCGGCTGTCTACGGCGGCGGGACGAAGATGGGACAGTGGTGAACCGGCCGGGAGTGAGCTTGGGCGCTGCACTGGCCATGAGTAACTGCGGGGGACGAGAGAGATTTTGGTGAGAGAAAGTGTGTATGTGTGCGTGAGAGAGAGAGCGTAACTGTGAATTCCATGGCCACAGAAAATTGGATAAAGAAGAGTGAAGGTATGGCTCTCAAATAAACACTTTGCTCTATTTTGAATTCAAATTATTTTTAGGAATAAAGTAATTTTCCCAGCTTCAAATTATAAGTAATATGACATGGTCTGATAGCATTAGTGTGTGTTTCCACACTCTATACCAAGGTTTGATTCCCTCCTCTTACAATCTCTTGTAATAGTTAAAAAATAAAAAAATGTAAATAACATATTACGAATTTGTATGAATGGAAAATAATTTTATGACAATTAAATTATCGACAATTATAAAGACAAGTTTTGCTCACAATCGGGTTGCTTACTTTTCCTTCCATGAACCAATATGTGAATTCATCAGCTTGGATGAGAAGTACAAAGCTAGAGAACTAAAAGAAAAACTGTGATAAAACTAATAGAAAAATTGTGATAAAGAAACTCATCAAAAGCATGAATGCTTGTCATTCAAAATAACCAACTTTGTGCTTGAAACTACATGCTCTGGTTACGGTGAATTCTATGGAGCCAACATAGGCTTACTTCATAGATTCAAGTTCCAACAAAAAATTGAAATGTGTGAAACTATATGTCGAGCTCATGTGATTTTGCATATGTATCATTTTTTCAATAGTGTTGGCTTCGTGATATGGAGCCTATGTTGACTTTGTAGAAAAATCGGTAATTGCGATCATTATTTTTATTGATCTTTTGAATGTCATTCTTTTTGTCCTATCCTTTTTTTTTAACCTTTTATTATTACTTCCTAAGTCTTACCTGCTTTAGTCCTGTTTAAATTCAACAAAAATAATTTCTTTACTTAAAATTAAGAGAAATAAAAAAAAAACCCAAATATGATTAAAAATTAAATAGATTATCCATTTCAAAAAATAATAATTAGGTGGATTAAATTTTTAGACAAGTCTGCCTAATAATATTGATTTAGCTTCATTAAATTTTGATGGTTAAGAAGATAATTCAGTGATAAACATATCCCTTACATTTAAATTTAGTCAAACTAATCAGATTCACATATCTCAGGATCCATCTGGATTAGACAAGCCTCTAATATTCAGCTCTACGAATTCTGTCTCTTGTTTCACGAACAAAAGTAAATGATTAATTGATAATAAAGTCAATAATTTTATAATAATCTGCCCAACTAATAACATTCCAACAATGAGCATTTTTCAATGAAGTTGTGGGTGAGAAAATTGCACCATTGGTCATTGATTTACTGCAGAAAAACCAAGTTGGTCCATAACCTTTTAAATGAGTAAACCAATTCCCACATGCCCCATTGTCTCAAACTTCTAAAAACTGAATGAATTTTATATGCAAAACCTGATTTCATAATAAAGTTGATTAATAAGTAAAGGGTATATGATGATCTAACAATTATTTAGGTAATATTCTTTGCCAAAAATTGATATGATGTAATGCTATAATGAAAATTTGGTCTAACCTACCTAATCTCCAACGTGTTGCAATTATGAGATCTAGACCTAAATTGAAGTTTTGAGTTTTCAACAAGTTAAATATGTAAACATTGAGTCCTTATGAGATCATTATTTTTTAAGTGAAAATCACGTGTAACTCTCGTGCATTTTAAAGTTAGAGGATAAATTTGGCAAATCACTTACAAATTAATCTTCTTGTTAATTGAAAGCAACATCCACTTTTATTTACCATTTAGGTTGATCTTTTTTACACATGTCGAGAAAAATTCAAGAACTAATTATAGGCTTGATGTTCATGACCACACATTGACTAATACTATAATGTTCAGGATCCAGGCAAGTAGTGCAAAGAGATAAAGCGGTGGAGGCAATAATTTAACACGTCGACTAATCCTATATGTTTAGAGTACAAGCAAGTTGTGCAAATAGGTAAAGCAGTGGAGGCAATAGTGTACGTGTCAATTCTGTTCTCTGCCTTCCCTATGATAAACAGCTGGGACCAACTTACTCTCTCTAAAATGTTTGGACTAACTTACTACATGAACAATAGGTTAAGACCAATAATTTAAATTTATCTACATATACACGAGAGAGAGAGAGAGAGAGAGAGAGAGAGATTAATTCCTTCTCCTAAAGCCCTCTCCTTTATCTCCCAACATTTTCACAACCTTTTCATTTCTCCTCCATCCCTCCATCCATTGATGTAAAATCATGGTTGGTTACAATATTCTTCTTCTCCAGGGGAAAACTCTTAAGAAAGACCACCAATTCTTAGGCAGCTTCCATGCCCAAAATTCTGCACCTGATTTTAAAGGAAAACTTTCTGATGAAAAATGTTGCAGTTTCTTGAATCATGCATTCAACGACGATTCCGACGACAACGACGATGACGATGATGATATTGATGTTGATGAAGATATTGCGAACCAACCTCATAACGTAGCAGAACGAACTCTTTACTGGGATTCACAAGAATCCTTACTGAAGGTACATATATCATTCGATAATCATTACATGTTTTTAAACTCTTTTTTTTTTTTAAATATATATATATATATGTATTTCGGTTTTTTGAGAAAGAGATAAAAAGAATAACCGATTCTATAAGTTATTCTGATATAAGAAGGTTCGGTATTTGAAATCGTTAAAAGGGACATTTATTACATAGAATCTTTCGGGATTTTCTTTGTTTGGTTGAATATGCTAATGTGATCCTTTTACTTAAACCAAAAGGATTCAAATGTAATCTTCTTCAAACAGTTCAAGAAATTTTCTTTCTCGTTTTGTGTTAATTCTAGCTACGTACAATCGTAGCTTGGGAATTGACTTTTTTGGGATACAATTGGGGAATTTTAAGAGTTTTTTATCATTTGAGCTATCACTTCTAATTTAAGAATTGATTATTGAAGAATACTATTGTAGGTAATTATTCATTTAATCTTTCATAAAATGAAGTAAATTCACAATCTTGAACTTGTCTATTGTATGATTGGAAAAAAATAATTTAAGAATATAACGGTAAATTTACCTTATTTTATAAATGATTGTCTAAATAATTACCTACAAATAGAGGGATTCCTCCAAGAATTAAACAGAATGATAGAATTTAAAATTAAATAGGACTTTATTAAGAGATAATTTAAAATAAGATTTATTGTTTATTGATTTTACCATGTAAGTCAAACATGTCTATTTCAGACAACGTAACATATGAGTAGCACACGATGTATTGTGTCTGCTAAAAATCAAAATATGTGGCTGCTATTCTTTTGTTTTTAATGGGGAAATAAATATTATTGATAAAGGATGATGACACGCACAACTATGATATTTTTAAGTTAATTTAGAATCCAACATATTTTTAATATGAGATTTTTCTATTTGACAAAATCTAGTGGTACCACTTTTTACGTCATTAATTATTCAGATATAACATGCGGTATTAATATGTAAATTCATGCATTAATATCAAAATATAAGAATTTATAGATTTATAATGAATGTGTCATGTATATACAACTCGTGATACAAAAGTTCCTACATGTAATATTTCTCTTTCTACCTTCCGTGATATGGGATAAGGATTAGCATTTGGTTTTGCACTATATAGAGTACAGATATAATTATCAAACGGTCGTCAAAAGGTCAAATAGACTGGGGAAAAAAACAGTTGGTTTTGAACTTACTGAACAAACATATGTATCTATCTATCGTTAAAGGAGAAGCAATTTTTCAGGAAATATTGGAGCGTTACAATTCAAGTGGAGCCAAGTTGAGAAAAGAAATCAACGGACATGTTGAGATGGCAAGAGAGTCAAACTTTTGCGATTGCCCGGACGCCAAACTCGTCGGCTGCGCCAAGTGCTTACGCCGGAGATTAGTCGATCAGCTAGGCAAAAAGGGTTTCAATGCCAAACTATGCACCTCAAAATGGAGCAGAACACCCAAAATACCGGGAGGTAATTAATTTATATATTTACTTAGAACATTCAAAATTTATCCTGTGAAGTTAACAGTGTAAAACCTTGTGATTTTCAGGGATGCATGAATACATTGAAGTGATTGCAAGTACAGAAGGGAGAAAGAAGCAGATTTCATTACTGATAGAAATAGGATTCCAGGATGAATTCATGATGGCAAAAGCATGTGATGAGTATTGTGCATTGATAAATCAGCTGCCAAAGATATACATAGGAAAACCTGAGCATTTAGACGCGATCATTCGTGTAGTTTGTGATGCAGCCAAGAAATCGACCACAGAGAAAAAAGTACACATGGGTCCCTGGAGAAAGAGAAGCTTCATGCAAATGAAGTGGTCAGCTTCAAATGAAAAATTAAAGCAAAAGGAGGTAGATACCATAAAATCAAGCTTAAAAATTCCTGCAAAAACAGTTACAGAAGTTCCCTAGTAGATATAGTAGCAGTAACGAGAGCATTTCAACAAGCTTACCCTTATATGGGATGGAGATTTGCCTGTTAAGGTTTTCCAAATCTTCGTCCAAGTTTTGTAAGAACTAAGAATGTAGTAAATACACGGCGGAAGATGCAGATAGTGCTTGTTGAGACCCTAATGAAAGAAATTGTAATATTCATGGGGATTTATGATTCCTTTCTACATACTATCTTGTACCAGAAAAATAAAATGAACACACATACGTATTCTGCTATCAGACTGTACCTAAAATAAAAGATTATTATAATTATCATCAAATATGCATGTAATATATATCATTAATACGAGCTGGTTTAATGTAAGCAACAATTTATTCAGCCAACTTTTTAAGTATTATGGGTTTAACAAATTTTTTGCTTCAAACGACTTAAGTAAACCCTAAGAGACATTCCATACAATACGCATATTTTGGTACTTATATTTTTCAAATTGTGTAAATATGTGTGGCACAAACAATCAGACTGTTTTCCTGTTTTCTGTCACCAACCATATCGATTGCCATGCAGGTTGATGTATATTCCATTTGACAACATTTGAATTGTAAGTTGACAGAAATTGATGTTTTAAGCTTCAGTCATAAGAAGTCAGCTAGGTTAGGGAACTTCTGAAGCAGCCAAACGACGCCTCTGATGGCAACCTGTACAGACATACATATAGACGTCAAGAAGCAGGTAGTGAAGTCTATGTTGCTTGACTCTTCATTCTCGAAAAAGTACCAATGCAAGACATGCAGGTATGGCATCCGTCTCGGATGGCTAACTCAAAGAGGATACATTTTCACATTTAAATCAAAATAGGTTTCTTTATATCCCCAAGGATGAATATAAAATTATTAATATATAAACATAATTAAATTTAAGTTTGTAAGACATATATTCTTGTCTAAATTTTGGACTTATTTTAGCCAGATTCCTGTATCCTAGATTTGAGGAGGAAAGGGATCTAACCACTAAACATACTAGATACCCGTGTTCAAGCATGAGCAACAGGTAAACGGTATTTTTTTCCCCTCCTTTCTCCCATTCAAAACATCGAGAGTTAACAGAAATAAGTAGAAATTGGACAAAGGCATGGCCTGATTGAGAATTTGGCTGGTATGTTTGTCAACAACCAGAGTTTCTTTCAAACAAATATTCCATTGAATCACACTATTTTGACAAACACAAAGACAAAAACATTGACAAAAGGGGTTCAAAATTACCGTATTGTCCATCCACGTTATTTTTTCAACGAACGAGAGAAAATACAACAGTAGGGATAATAAGGTAAACTATTAGCCTTTTTGTCACTGTTTTTGTCATCCTTTTGAGCCGAATAGAATAATCCTATTTGATTAAAGCAAACTACTAAATGAATAGCCAGTTAATTTCCGTTAACAACAGTAACCAATTCCAATTCAGTGATGCTCAATGACTATGATATCTCCCAAAGTAATATGAATAGCATTGCTCTCAAAGATATCAACATTGGCATATATATAGGCAGGGCATTGACATTTGAGAAGTGACATTGGAGAAGTGTTGAGCTTTAAACTTATATATGCTAATACAGAAGCGACTAGATATATAATAATGGATACACAGATAAAATTTACCAGAGCTATCTCTCCGGGCTTAATTGCAGGTTCAACGCTGTCTCTCCCATAACTGTGTTTCAGAGATTAACATCAGTATCCCGGCATTACATGGATCTACAAACTAACAAATTTTAGTGGTTAGTAACTTTAAAGATGGAAGTCATCCTGTAAATGCTATACTCATGCCGATTCAAAATGAGAATAGTGTATTCATCCTTAGTCCTTACAGGAAAACAAACCTCTTTAGCTGCTATCCTTGCACTAAATCTGATTAATCTATATTATTTTAATGAACCAACCAATCTAAAAGTTTAATCTATTAGAGAAAACACCAATTCATTTATCTAAAAATATCATCTTCATTTATCAAAGGCATCTTTATAAAATGGTAGCGATGATACTTAACAGTTAACTTGGATCTTCTGTAAGCACGTTGAACTGCCTTACATTGAGCTTAGGCTTAAAGGCATCTTTATAAAATGATAGCAATAGTACTTAACAGTAAACTCGGATCTTTTGCAAGCATGTTGAACTAACATATGTTGAGCTTAAGCTACCTTATCTAATTTGGCTTCAATGTATTCACAAAGCAGAATATTTTATAGTATGGCAGAGCATTGAACTCAAGATTGGAAGAGCAAAAATAACAAACTCACATTATTTTCCTCTGGCCGTTTATGACTTCTAAACGATAAAAGCTGCATCCTTTGCTGAAGGGAAAACTTTTCCCCCTCCATTCTGTTAATTGTTAACATTATCAAAACTTTGCCTTGACCATGAGGAAGGGAAATTGAAATGGAAAGTGAAAAGAAAACAGAGTTAAAATCATTTCTTACCTAAGTGCCAAGTTACACCAATAGCTGAGGTATCCTCCTCAGATATATCATCAATAGAAAACTGCAGATCGATGCTGATTGCATTGGTGAATGTCTTGAAGAATTCTAGGATTTCCTTCACAAATAATGTTAAATTTGGTAGAGTGAATCAAATCAGGAAAATGATACTCTCCATTATATGATTTGGGGTGATAATGGATACCAAACAGCCAGTTGATATTCAACGCAAAAGTAAATAGAAAGAAAAATAAGAAGGTTTTAGAAGCAAGTTATTTGCTTGTGTTAACTAGAGCCATTAACTCTCAAACTCACAAGACCCATGTTCATAACGGCCCGATTCATCAGTTCTTATTCTCCATCATGTTTTGTCCTTAAGGATAATTTTATCATTCTCATAACTTGACATGCAATAAACAATAACTTTGCAAGACTATTCCCCTAACTGTTACATAGTTGTTCCCAATTCATGTGTTAGCTGATTTTAGCTTCAGCAGTTAATGAACTTTTAATATTCATCTTTTTTTTTTTTTTTTTTTTTTGGGGTTACATTCAAATTCAGCTGTATTCTTCACTTTGCATATTATAGAAAAGTAACAACTGTATATGCTTTTAGAGGCTAAATTGCCCCATTTTGAACTAGATACTTTAATATATTGGACAAACTACTTTACACTAATGGAGCTCAGAAACAAAGACCAACCATTTTTCTCTTAGATTATGCTGTTTAAAGAATGTTCTTGCCATCTTGGTTAACTATCAACAGCCAAGAGACCATTACAACACTGTTATTTGCAAGATTTTCCACTATCCTTTACGACAAACTTCCCGAGTATCTTGGGACCAAAATTGTTTTAAAAAGGGAAAAATATAAAAAAAAAAAAAAAAAAACAATAATTTTGATATCAGTATCTAGAACTTTTCATCATAATCATTTTAATGTGTTAGATGCCTCTTACTTACACTAATTCTTCATCATTTAAATTCCAATACAAGCGCGAAACAATGCACAAGTTAAACCATCACTTCAATAAACATTCACATAAATATTTTAGAAGCAGAAGCTCAAAATTGTTACAGTTTTCGACGTCCAATCTAAATCTAGTATTTTCTACTATAGGACTTTCTTGTGTCGAACACAGATTTGAATGTGCCTGATAGCTCATAACCAACATCATCGTGAAACAAAGTATTTTCTCCAATAAATTTGGACTAGTTGCCCCAACACTTCATATAAAGAAGCGTTTTAGCCAACTTAAATTCGAAAAAAAAACGAAAGGAGGTCTTTCTGACTTCGTTTTAGAACAACAGTCAGGACAAATAATGCTAGAGATGTTGGGATTTAATTGTCTTCTTAATTACATATAAAAATTTAACAGCCTCGGCAGTATAACAATTTTGACAGGCAAAAAGAAAATCACCCCCACTTTGGCCATTTGGCCACCCTTAAAAAGAATAATTTTCTCCGGCAGGCCCCAGGATTAATTGAACTTAAATAAACTTAATCTTTCTAAGCTCCACCAAACACAACTGTAAAACTGAAGCAGAAGGAGAAAGTAAACGCTAACCTGACGACCAACGAATGGGCGGGGGAATATAAGGTCCTCATACACACAATTCTCAGCAATAAGGGTCTCCACAGAGGCCAAATCACGGCAGTTAATTCCCTGATAAAACCTTCTCACGACGCTTGATGCATACTCAATTTCAGTGGCACCATCATCGGAAGGAGAAGCAACCACCACCGTTGGTGTTGGATTATCGCTACTCTGTAGAGCCCATTTCTTAATATCATTGGCATTGCTTTTTCTTTTATAATTGTCAACAAGAAAACCAGTATATCGGAAATTAAACGCCGGAGGGTAAGTAAGGAAAGCTTTTGGGAGATGGGTTGCAGTTGCAGAGAGAGATGAGATGGAAATTGTGTGAATCATAGTTTGTTCTTCTCGAACTTCAGTGGTAAGGCTTCCTACCGCTAACAGTTTTTTAAGTTTGGCTAAAATCAACTATTTAAACAGCCCTCTCTCATTTCGCAAGTCTTAAAAAAAGTGTGGAAAAGAGCGGATATGGAGTGTGGAGCTTAGGTGAATTTGATCGCATTAATGTGTGATAAAAATACAATTAATAATTGATAAAATATAAAACAAAACATAAAACTCAAGTTCAAGCACAAGCGCATTGCGTAGGTGAGCTTTTCAAAATCATATTCCTTATAACTTTGTAGAAACTTAAAATTTGTTAAATTAAAAAATATTTTTTCTTTAAGATTTAGTAATTTTGCATCCATTTTATTTGACAACTTTGTGTATGATAAATCATCTACTCAGTGTGTTTATTTGCTATTTGGAAAAAAAAAACTAGCAATTTAGAGTTGCATATGTAAGTTGAGTAATCAGCACAAAAAGTCCTTACTTTATATCCTCTTGTTCAATTGGTCTCAACCTATATAATTTTTACAATTTCATCATTTGCTTCATGTTTTATTAGTACAAGTCATCATTGGTGTTGGATTGATCTCTTATTAGAAGTGCATTTTTATCCACTTATATGTCATAAAATGGAAAAAACATGCAAAGAAAGTTCCAAAATAATTAACATTATTAAAAATAAATATTAAAAAATAAAAATAAATAAATAAGAGAAAATAAATGGATTGAATGTTGTTGGCACTGATTTGCTGCAAGTGTTAAATAATCAAAATAACTAATGGAGGGGAAAATTTTTATTTTTTTTTTTAGTCTTTAAAATTTTTTAAAAACATTTTCATTCTAAATCTTTGTTCAATCAATTAATAATTTAAATTAGGTTATGACTTTCTTTCATTTTTTTATTTTTGTTATAATTTTTAAGTGTAGGCGAATAAAAATACCCTTCTAATAACGGATTGGTTTTACACCAAAGATGACTTGTGCTAATAAAGTACAATGGTAAGAATGAAATCTTAAGAAATGCATAGGTATAGACCAATTGCGAAGCCTCGAAAAGTAGGGACATCCTTGCCAATTACACAAAAAGCTTCGTTAAAATAATTATATTTGGATAAAAATAAACAATTCTGCCATGTGTTAATTTTCTTAGATTTTTTTTGTCTGACTTTTTGTTCAAATAGAGCTTTCCTTTCTTTACCAAATAAAAAATGAACAGG
>CAVNYN010202563.1:0-37285 GCA_963692815.1 Nyctanthes arbor-tristis | reverse complement strand
CCCCCCCCCCCCCCCCCCAAATGGTTTATATTATTATTCATTTTATTATTTACATCTTGATGTAATTTAATTACATTTGTATCGCTTACTTTTTAATTATATATAGGCAAGGGTAACATAAGTTGTGCACGGTTCATAAACAACCACTGTACATAGGAGTGCTGTTGCTAAATTTCGCGAATAACACGCAATGTTGAATATATTGTTTAATTAGACTACTCGTATAAATTCAAGATGGAATCTTTATATCGTAAAAGCAAAGAGATAAGGTAGACTAAAATATATCAGAAATTTTATTTTACACACACGCATGTATAATGTGTACATGTCATATAACATACATGCGTGTATATGTGATGCACATTCGAGCTACAAGAACCCACACACACAGCCGGTTTTGCCATGAGGCAAAGGTGGCGTGGGCCTCAAGCGCCCGAATAAAGGGGTCGAATTTTTGCGTTGGGCAACTTCCAACCCCTTCCTCTTGTTCTTTTTTTTTTTTTTACTAATGAAATAATTGAAAAAGAAATTATTGAACAATTAAATTATGAATGCTTGATTGATATTTTTGTTTCTAAAACTGAAAGACAGATATTCTTTGAGTGAATGGTCTTTAAAATTTTTGTTAACCTTATTACTTGTTTACAAGTTACAACTTTATCAGCTTATATGATTGAAATTTTATTAATTTATACAATTATGCCTTGTTGGCATAATTTATACTCAAATTTTTATTTGTTAATCGTTAATAATGGGTTTGTGGTGATGTAAGTAATATATGTATAATTATTATTTTTTTCTGGAGGGACACATGGGATTCGAGCTCAGGAACTCTCAGTTAGGGCTTGAGCCTTTAGCTACTAGGCCAACCCCTTGATCCCAAGTAATACATATAGTTGAAATAAATAGAAAAAGTTAATTTTTTCCTATTAATTAGCTCCTTGTTCGGAAAACAAAATGCTCCAGGGCGTTAACTTGTAGAGTCACCCCAAGGGGATACCAGTTACAAAACTGGCACTGTCCCTATACTTATAGTCTAGATATGTCCCATGTATATATGCAAGTACAATAACATGCATACGTGTAGATAAAATAAATTTTCTTTTAGTGTGTATATATTTATATTTGTGTGTGTGTCTACGAATATCATTGAACGATGCAAAGACTAACAAAAAAAGGTGCAACCCTAACATCAAAGGGTTTTGTTTATTATATAGGTTGGTCTGTCAACCCAATTTTGTATAGAGCTAACATAGTTTTATTTACGGAACTTGCATATTTAAATGACAATATTTGATTTGAGGAAAAAGTGATGGGTCTCAATATTTTATACAAATAGAGAAAAAAATGATATCCACACAAACTCTATAACAAAGCATGTGTTTGCTTTATAGAAAAATTGATATATGTGCCTACCATATGCAATATATAAAACACGATTATTAATGGGACAAACAGTCTCATGGATATTTAGCCATCATGTAATTGATACTTCTATTATTTCAAGCTAAAAAGAGAATGTTCGAAGGAAGAAGGATATACAAACAAATTTCATATCAGTTAAATATGGGGGTAAAGGATTGGTTTTGAAGGAAAAGTACCACACCAGATTGGTTTAAAGCACATGGTTTAAAATTTGAGATTGCACTGAAGACGGTGATGAGTTCTAAGTTTGAGGGGAAGTTGCTTGATGGCTTCAAAATTTAATTAGCTTAGTACTGTTGAAAATCTTCTCATACAGCAGGGATTTTACAAAAATATTGAAGGATGAAACGCCATCGGAGATGAAATATTCCAAATGAGAAGAATTGCAGACAAACTGGTTAATAGTACCATTTGATTGGCTTTTACTTCTGAATTTATTAAGTACAATGTCTTGAATGAGAACTCACATTCTAAGTTATAGAAAACGTTAGAAGATATGTGTGTGTGTGTGTGTGTGTGAGTGTGTTGTAAACTTATTCAATGTTGAGGTAAAGATTGAAGATGAAGAAAATTAAGACGATATTTTTGTTATCTTCCTTACCTTAAGTCATATGAGACACTCGTGACCATACACTACTAGTTGGTAAATCAACATTGACATTGAATTAATGAGTTTTTGACTGCATTGTTAGAGATAGCCAATATCAAAAGGACAATTGAAACTTAAGATAGCAATAGAATTCTTTTAACACATCTTCCAAGAAGGAGAGGGAGAGGAGGGAGGGAGAGAGAGAGAGAGAGAGAGAGAGTTCCTTGGACATTATCTAAAGAAAGTCGTGATAGAGGTGAGTCACGAAAAGAAATTATCACAATAGGTGTCTACAATGCATGCGTGCGCGAGAGACCCTCTCAGTTACACAATTTACACTATATAAATATGCAATGAAATTAAAACAATCCATTGTAATACTAATTTTCCAATTTGGGATAAAGCCATATTCATTTCTCCCTGTGGACGCTGGGTTATGATTCGGACCCAAGTCAACAATAAATGTGTGAGTGGATGAGGGTCTCTCTTCGTCGAGAGAGAGGATTCGGACATTAGGTCAGATTAGATGGATCAGGAGCCGTGTTCGGGATTGGTAGATTGTATTGCAAAAAAATCTCTCTCTAGTTTCTTTGATTTAAGCAAAAAAGCCTCCCTTCAAATGACACCCTAGAGCCATATTTATAGGTGAGCTCTGGTGTCTTTGGGAATTTTACATGTTTAGTTCAGACAAGAACTTGCTTAGTACATGTGAAAGTACAACTTGTTCTTAGTTCTTGTCTTAATAACGGCTATCAACTGTCAATGGTCCTCTGTGTTATTCACGTGCTCTATCTTCAACTCGGATGCAGGGTAATCTTAACCATGTCGGTTTAGAAACACTTTCTGCTCTGGTAATTCTGATCCTCCTTTTCTGGTCCGGCTCTTCTGGTCTCTCTTTTTGGATCGAACATTTTTGATCAGCCAAAATGTACCTATCTGAAGTTTGTTCTTTACTTTGCTATATAAGCTGATTTTATGATATTTTTCTGCTCGGTCATTAATTCCAGATCAGAACAAATTTTCGATCGGGTCTATGGTTCTAAAGCTGGGTCAGCCCCTTGCGAACTAGTGCAAACGATTGCCCCCATGGTCCACGTTTTGCTCTGACAGGGCTAATGAGATCGATTATCCTAGGATCGCGCTAGGGGCACATCCTCTTTCTGACAACTCTGGTCCTTTGAAGCTTTCTAGCCACGTGTCACCTTTTGACTGGGTGGTCAATTCTTGAGATTACGTATCGAGTAGGCATTTTGTTCGAGCCGTCTAAGTAGGTGCTCTGGTCGGCCCCTTTTAGGTAATCAACTCTAATTTTTACTTTCAGTTTAACCCATCTCCTTCCTTCCAATCTGGATACCGAAAATTAGAATAAGGTCCTCGCAACCATCTTCAACTCGAGACACCATGGGTGGCAGGTATAAGGTTCGATCAGTTGATGAAGCTACGGATCTAGATTCTGTCTCGGCCGATGTGGCTACTGCAGATGAAGAGGTTTCGAGATTGGAGGATGATACCACCGATCTAGCATCTAGTTTGGGCAAAGATGGAGCCGAGCTTACTTTTGAGTCGGGAAATGAAGAAGCTGAAGAGGTTTTCAGGCCAGAAGATAAGGATTCTGATGAGGTTTCTAGGTCAACTGAGGTGGCCACCAAACAGACATCCAGATTAGAAGGAGATGGAACCAAAGAGGTTTCCGGGTCCCAAGGTGACACAGCCGGACAGACATTTAGGTCAAACTTGGAGGTTAAATCTAGCGTGGATGGAGGCTTGGGCCGTGGGAGAGCTGGAGCCGAGAAGGACGACCTAGAGAAGAATAACAGCTTTGCTTATCGGTGACCTCATCCTTCACCTGAGGCTGACCAGGGTAATACGGGTGTCAGCGCAGATGCAGGTGATGAGATTGTTCCCCAGGGCAGTATTTCTTACGAAGTCGTTCTCCTTCACGCGGTTCATATTCCTCAACCACCTGTAGCTAGTGATCCTACCTACTTGGATCAGGATCAGACTTCGGTTGGAATGCGATGAGCCACAATAGGATTGAGATCTAGGGTGAAGGTTAGGCTACTGGAGATTTGGCGTGAACAATATGAGTTTCCTTCGGATATCAAATTTGTCCTTCCCCTTTATATTTTGTAAGATTTTTACTTGACTTGTCTGAAGCTTATTGAGTTCATTGTTTCTCTCTTTAGAGGACGAAATCAGCTACCGTCCCCTGAAGAAGAGGAAAGGAGAAGATGTAAATTAGACCGCCACCCAAGAAGAAATGGAAGCAGCAGCTGCTCTTCGTGTGAAGAAAGTAAAAGCCAATTGTCCTACCGCGTTAGAAAAATCAGTCCCTAAGGGGTCTAGATCAACTCGTCCTCCAGAGCCTCCCAAGAAATGGCTTCTGATCAACAAAAAGCTTCTCCTCCCAAGAAGAGTAAAACATCTAGTTCTAAGCCTTCAAAAAATCCCAATACAACTTCATCCGGTACTAAAAAGGATGTGAATAGATATTATCTTCCTATTCATGACACCAGGGACAGCTGAATTTGCAAAGCAGAAGGACAAATTGCCTCGCATTTATCAGGATGCTCATTCAGTTATGAATCCAGGACCACAGGGTCTGGAAAAGGTCCCGACCAGTGTCTGTGGAGCTTATGAAGTTCTTACTAGGAGCTAGACCAAAAAGGATGAGCTAAAATTTGATGGGATGGATGACATGGAAGCCATCGATTCAGCGTCCTCGCTAGCTCCCGTTCTAAGATCAAGCATGTGGTTGACAGTGCTCAAATATGCAGGTTTTAGAGAAACGTTTTAAGTCCACAATCGATAAACTTCAGGCGAAGCTGGATCAGTCAAGGCAAACGGTGAGTGCCAAATATGTCTCCCATGTCAAAGCCTTCAGCAAATCGAAAAGAGATAAGGCCGATCAGCTAGATTCATTTATCATGGGTTGGGAAGACATGCTTAACAAGGTTAAAGACTTGCTACCCTCGGCCGACTTCAATACCTTAACTGGAAAACTTCGCCACCCAAAAAGAAGCTGATCCAGAGATCATGATGGATGATAAACAACAAGAGGAGGAGCCATATCTGGAAGGTGTAGAGGTGCAGACCCCAGTGGTGCATGCTCAGAGTGACACTGAAGAGAAACGTTTTGAGGAAACTCAAGAGAAGTTAAGCGCAGCCGACCAGGGTGACAATGCGGATCCAGAGGGTGTTTGAACTTGGATGCGATGTTATTTCTTTTCTTTCTTTTGATCACCTTTTGTGGACCTCAAGTAGTTATTTTGATTAGCTTTTGTAGATCTTAAGTAATGTTTAAGCTGCCTGAACCCAGCATTTGCTATCTCACGGGTTTCTGTCTTTTTATGGCACTGAACTTCACTTTATATTATTTCTTTTTAGTTCATTTTACCGCTTGTCTAACCCATGCCTGGCATCTGGGTGACTCATTTTTAACTCTTTAAACAGTTAAACAATCTTTAAAATTCACCAAGCATTGAACAAGGATCTCGCTATGCCGAACAGATTAATCAACTTACCCGTGTCTCGCCATCCATTGCATTTGACTGGTGAGAGTCACCATCCTCTCAGAAGCACATTATATCAATTACCTTTACACTTATTCTAGTGTAGCTTCTGGTCAGAAGTCTCCGGCCATGAGAACTAATTTTTTTTGTAAGACATAAGGCATCGCTTGAGTACTTATTTTTTTGACTCCTGATCGGTACTTTTTGACCGATCAGAACCAATTTTTTGACAGGACACCAGGCATCGCTGAAGCGCTTATATTTTGTGACCCCTGATCAGTAGTTTTTGACCAATCAGAGCTAACTTTTTGATGGCACATCAGGTATTGCTGGAGCACTTATTTTTTGCAACTCCTGATTGGTACTTTTTGACCGATCAGGACTAATTTCTAACGGCCTTCCAAACATTGTTCAAACAAGTCTTTGATGTGACTTTTGATCAGTCACTTTTGGCTGATCAAAGATTATTTTGTATGGACTTCCAAATGTCATTTGACAAATCTTTGGTGTGATTTCTGATCGGTCACTTTGGGCAGATCAGACATTATTTTGTATCCGGTCTGAAAAGTTGTTAGAAAAATTTTTTGTTTGACTCCTGATCGGTCACTTTTGACGGAAGGATTGATTTCAAAGAAATCTCTAAACGTCATTTGGACACTTATTTTAATGCGACTTCTAATCTGTCCTTTTGGACTGACAGGATGCTCTTCCGATCTTGCCTCCAAACTTCGTTTAGGCATCCATTTTGTGTAAATCCTGATCGCCACTTTTTGACGGGTCAGGATTATTTCTTTATCAGTGATTATTATTTCCAATTTCTAGCTGATACTTTACAGTCGACCTGCATTATTGGGCTACAGTGCTTGCCCCAATCAGAGTCTGGGCGTAAATGGCGGCGCTCCGATTCCTTGTTTCTTTATTGTGTATTTTATGGGTCATGCTGCCTTTATTGGGCTGATTAGGCTTAATGGTACCAAGTTTTCCCTCATTGGGTCATAGGACCTTGTTAATAAGGGTTGGGGCTTTCATTGTCCTTGTCGAATTAATCAGGCTTAGGAAATTTAATTTTCCTTGATCGGCTCAGTAAGCCTTATGAATGAGATCTTAGGGCATTGGTGCCCCAGTTGAGCATATTTGCCTAGGGAATCAGGTTCTCATTGGGCTTAATGAGCCTTGTGAATGAGATCTTGGGACATTGGTGCCCTAGTTAGGCTTTTCTGCCTAGGGAATCAAGTTCCTTGATTGGGCTCAATGAGCCTTGTGAATGAGATACTGGGACATCGGTGCCCCAGTTGGGCTTATCTACCTAGGGAATCAAGTTCCATAATTGGGCTCAACGAGCCTTGCGATTTGATCTGGGGCTTTGGTGCTCCAGTTGGGCTTCTTGCCTAGGGAATCGAATTCCCTCATTGGGCTCAACGAGCCTTGTCATTTGTTCTAGGGCTTTGTTGCCTCAGTTGGGCTTTCTACCTAGGGAATAGAGTTCCCTCATTGGGCTCAACGAGCCTTGTTGTTTGATCTGGGGCTTTGGTGCCCTAGTTAGGCTACTCAAGCCTGGGTTCCACTGTAGACGTCCTACACTTTAATCATTGTTGTAACTCTATTTGAAGCGGCAATGCTGATGGGGCTAAGTCTTGCCTTGATTAGATATAATTCTTGATAATCCCACTTATAGTGTTCTTTAAATGTTCCGTACTCCAAATGTGTGGCAGCCTCCTATTCTGATGTTCTAACTTGTATGCCTCATTCAGACGGACCTTTCTATGGATTTTGTAGTGTCGTCGGTGTGAGAAATAATTTTTGAGAACTAGATCACATCTTTCAAATTCCTACAACTTGTTCTCGCCATGGTAGTACCTCATTTTTCAAGAACTGGATAATTTCTTTTTCCAACTAAGAGATCTTTCCATAGTGCCGAGGGCTTGTTTGGGTTGATTCAGAACAGAGTGCTCTATTTGTATTCCGGTTTGTTGATCTTCAAACCCATCGGATCTCAGACATTACGCAATTCTTTGTTTCAATTCTGACCTTCTCACAATGCTTTGTCAACTATGGCTCTTTTGTTCCATAGGTTCCATTGATTTGGTTTAGGACTAACTCTGGATCACTGTTTGACTAGTGACTAAGTCATTCCAATGGACCTGGCCATTTCTAAATATCTCTAGTCAGGCTTCACATTTTGCCTTATTATTCGTCGTAGGAAATTTGAATCTATGAGCTTGGGTAAGCCTTGTTGAGGTTAGTGAAGTAAATACATAAACACCAAGTCCCGTTACTCTTTCTTGACTAAAGCCGAATTAGCTATGCAAATGGGATACTTTGCTTTCCTAATGAATATGTTTCTTAGAAGTTTTGCTACTTCTTTGGTAATATCTCATCTCTTTGTTTGCCATTTTTGTTCTACTTTCAGATCCAGATTAAGTTTTTGACAAGCTAGCTCT
The DNA here is from genome assembly GCA_963692815.1 of Nyctanthes arbor-tristis. Classification (NCBI taxonomy): domain Eukaryota; kingdom Viridiplantae; phylum Streptophyta; class Magnoliopsida; order Lamiales; family Oleaceae; genus Nyctanthes; species Nyctanthes arbor-tristis. The sequence continues at coordinate 29,318 of CAVNYN010202563.1, read as the reverse complement.
GATGGTATCCTTTCCATATCCTCTTGTGACAATGCAAAAAATCTAGATTATTACTTTTCAAGAAAGAAATGAGTTCTGACCTTGTCAGCGCTCTTGGGTCTGCACTCATATAGCCCAATTTTCTGTCTTGCATCAGTCATTAGCAGTAGGCTTAGCCTCAGCCTTATGGAAACTAGGACATTGAGCCTGAGGTGGGAGTGGCGGTTGCTTCAAATGCTCAAGCTCCATCTGAAGGAACTCAACTTGCACCAGAGTAGCTCTAAGCTTTTGGTTGACGGGTACATTCAAATTTCCTTTACCAACCTCTCTTACTAGTTCAGGGAGATAATATGGCTCTCGGCCCGGTTAACCGCAGTTGCTTGATTCCTCACCATTTTTTCCAAATTTGAAGCAAACTGGATGATAGTTTCGATGCTGGTATAGGCCTAGCTCATCACAAAGCAAGGCCCTTCCTCTAGCGCCAATTGTGGACGCTGGGTTATGATTGGGACCCAGGTCAACGAGAAATGTGTGAGTGGATGAGGGTCTCTCTTCGTCGAGAGAGAGGATTCAGACGTTAGGTCGGATTAGATGGATCAGGAGCCGTGTTTGGGATTGGTAGATTGTATTGCAAAAAATTCTCTCTCTAGTTCTTTTGATTTAGGCAAAAAGGCCTCCCTTCAAATGGCACCCTAGAGGCATATTTATAGGTGAGCTCCGGGGTCCTTTGGAAATTTTACATGTTCAGTTCAGACAAGAACTTGCTTAGTACGTGTGAAAGTACAACTTGTTCTTAGTTCTTGTCTTAATAACGGCTATCAACTGTCAACGGTCCTCTATGTCAGTCACCCGCTCTATCTTCATCTCGGATGCAAGGTAATCTTAACCGTAACAGTTCAAAAACACTTTCTGCTCTTGCAATTCTGATCCTTCTTTTCTGTTCCGGCTCTTCTGGTTTGCCTTTTCTGATCGGACATTTTTGATCGGCCAAAATGTACCTATCTGAAGTTTGTTCTTTATTTCGCTATATAAGCTGGTTTTATAATAATTTTCTGCTCGGTCATTAATTCTAGATCGGAACAAATTTTCGTTCGGTTCTATGGTTCTAAAGCTAGGTCAGCCCCTTGCGAACCGGTGCCAACACTCCCAATACTTAAAACTCTTTTTTTTAGCACACTTTGAGAATCAGCATCTCATTCACCTCAAAATTATTTTTAGCAAATATATATATGATTTGGAAACTACATCGAAGAACACAAATCCAAGTTCACTCTAAAATAAGAACCGTATTCACTTCAAAACTATGTCAAATATGCTTATATTCCTAACATCGTGTATACATTTTTATCACATGTACCCAAATAGAGAGTGATTTGGGGATTATATATCATGTGATTAGCGTTATTTTTTCAACATGTAAGTCCCATTAATGGAATGTAATGATGAATGCCCCTTTTTAAAGAGGTAATTGGACGAAATAGCTAGTTTCGGCCTTGCATTCAGAAAATGGCCAAATTATTGAACATTCTCATTCATGTTCAAAGTGTAATTTTACAGTACCATGCCACAACGCCCGCGGTGTACTACAATATATTTCAAAAAAGACACAAACGTCTCAGTTAAAATGACCTAAAGACCCTTATGGTAATTTATCCTCTTTTTCCATTGTTTTCTGATGTATTATTTATATATAATAAAGGTATATGCTATTAAAATAAAATCTCCTAAACCTGCTACTATATGTTCTAGATTTTTTCTTCAATTATTAGATCTAATTCTTCTATTTGTTTTTCTAAATAAGAGAAAAATCTACGTTTTTCAGGTATGATCTGAATGTGATATGGGTTAATAGGTTCAATAGATGTTTTACTTTCCTACTTAGTATTCAGTAATATGTTCATTGTAACACCCTTGAATATTCTATCATTTCTATAATACCTGAGAAATAGCCTTTTTGATTGAATTTATAATATCCATAATTTTTCTTAAATGATAATGTATTTGAGTTAAAATATTTATTGACAAAGAATAATTTTAAAATGAAGTATATATAGTTGAAAAGTTGTCTAAAAGTTACTTTCAAAGTACTCTTATATGTTATGTAATAATTTAATAAAATCATGTTTATCCAATAATAAATAAAGTCCTTTTCCTAATAAGCGTAGGGATATATTTATAAAATATTTTAATCTTATAACATAATAATTACTTCAAGTAAAAAGGCTTGTAGCCTTTAGGGTGCCCTTTGTGATGAGTTCGTAATGCCATGCATGGTCAAGGTTTCTTAACATAGTCCTTTGGCCACCTTAAAATTTCCACCAACCATTGTTACTTGTATTACCATACTTACAACACAGAACTACATGAATTAATACTCAACAAGTAACAACACGCCTAGACGTGTACATAATGCCTATATTTATAATTCCGAACATCGTAAAGAAAAAATCCCTCATGCAAATGACATTCTCTGAGAAACAATGCTTGAAGTTCATTCCAAGCCCCATGCATATTACATATACTGTCATATCCTTGACCTTTCATTTTCTGAATTTGAAGGTTATAACGAACCAGAACGTGAGATATCTCATTTTTCAGATTGAAAGAGGTGGTGCCACTAATGTTTTTTATTGTAAGAAAGCGTTTTAACAGAACTCCAGTAAGATTAACATATCTCAAGATAATGGCCATTTGCTCCTTTTTAGATGCATCTTGTGCTTCATCCACAAGAGTACAAAAATATTTATCTCTATCCTTTTCATGAATCCTCTGTCTCACTTGATTACCCATGACCTGTAGAATATCTTTCTGAATTTTTAGTGAAATGTATTGATATTGTTTAGGAGCATTATACAGAACAACTTTATCAATTTCTGTATTCATTTTTCCAAAAGCTGCAACCATTTCAAGAAAACTTCCGCAATTACGTGAAGAGGGTGATTGTAGGGGGTGTGCAAAAAAATCAAGACCGGTTGAACCGGCCCGAAACCAGACCAAATGGGCCGGTCTCAGTCTGGGTATTGTGGCCAAAATAATCGGTCCCATCCCATCCGGCCCTAGACCAGACCGGTCTGGTCCGGTCCAGTCCCAGGTTTTCTTTTGAAAACCTGAAAACCCAGTCAAAGACCCATTGACCTTTTTCTTTTTTTTTTAATATATAAATTGAAACCCGGTTTTCATTTTTCATAATACCCAAGAGGCAAGAATCAAAAATATTTTCTTTACAGAGTCACTTGTACAAAGGCCCATCTTATTTATAAGCCCCAATTATTTTACCTTTTTTACAAAACTTTCAATGTGCGACAATTATTTAAACTTAAGACTAAACATAAATGACCAAGCCAATTATTAATTTGCCTCAAAGTCTATAAATTTCCTTTACATAGTCTCTTGCACAAAGGTTCATCTTATTTATAAGCTCCAATCTTAATGTTTTTTTACAAAACTTTCAATGTGAGACAATAAAAAGGTTAAAGTAATACAACTAAATTTCTTTTTCAAGTTTGAATTTTTTGGCCAATAAACTTCTTTAAAAATCATCATTATTATATTATTTTTTAAGCAATAGTCAAGAACAATTGTGTTAATATATAATTTTACTAGAATTTATAACTTTGTAAGGATTTTGTTAAAGGAAATTGTTTGGATTTATAATATAGTTATTGACTCTATTTAAGTTATTCGCTATTATTATATAAAATATATATTTATATATACATATGGAGAATTTTTACTTATACATCTTCTCATTTATTTAAGTAGTTTTCTTATTGGTAAAAAGTGTGAAATGGATTTTCTTGCTTTTATTTTAAGTGTTAAGTGTTATTTATTTTTGACAATTGCATCATTTTTGTAATATTTAATCCCCATAAATGTATAATAAAGTACAAATTATCCATCTTTTGCCTTTTGAAAATATTAAAATTATATCACAAAATTGTTAAAATTAAAAAATAGATATAATATTTTATGATTTTTACATTAATTTTCTAATTTAGAATACATATTTCAAATATTTAATAATTCTAGAATTGTTAAAATAAAAAAAATGAGAAATACAAGTAAGTCTAGTCATTCTACCTTACAGAGACATATTAATACTTTTGTTGCACATAAAGCCCTTCTATTTGTTTGTTCTAAACTTTGTTTATGCGCGTTTTTACGTTAATAAGTTAGCAGAAAAAAATTTTCAAAGCTCAGAAAAGCCCAAAAAAACCAAATTCATTACCGGAGACGAACTGGGACCGAAATCATTTGGGCTTGCCAGTTTTGGGACCGGGACTCGGAGCTAACTGAAGATGTTTGGTCCGGTCTTGGTCCTTCACAAACCCGGGACCGAAACCTGTTTGCACATCCCTAGGTGATTCATCATTACCTCTAAATGTACAACCTTGAAGGGCCAAGAACCTGGCACTTTCAACTGAAACGGTTTTTCTCTTTCTCCTCTTTTGTTTGAGCATGCAAAACCTTGTCAACATGTTGAGTGTGCCTCATTAGATCTTCGGCTTTTCCACAACATATGTTATGAGAAGATGCCGGATTGGAACCAACGTGAGTAAGAAATGCACATTTATTTCCTTGGTTTACCCTCTTTCAGTTGTCAAACCCCTCGGCGACCAATGCTGAGACATTGGACGAGCTAACTTCATTTAGAAAAAAAGAAAATAGTAAAAGCAAAATGCCTTATTTGTGGAAGGTGAATACTCTAGCCAGTTCCACTTTTGAAACCTTTTTTTTTTTGAAAACTACAATTTTGACTTCCAAAATTTTTACTTGGATAGATCGGAAGAGCACACGTCTGATAAGGCCCAGATAGTAGATAAGCTCATCTAATTTCATCCCTTAAATTAGTAGGATGCTCACATATCAGTTTTCTTTTCCCCGGGTCTTGTTCAATGCCTAAGGAACTAGGACTTGAAGATGAAGGATGTGAAAGAGATGAAGTGGAAGGAAGTTGCACAGAAGCAGTAGGAGTGCCTGCACTAGATTGTTGCATAGTAGGCAGAGGAATATCTTCACTAGATTGATTTTTTTCAAAAGGGATTGATGGTTCTTCATTATTTTGATAATCTATTTTTGTAAAGTACGATGATATCAAGCGTTTTCCTCTTTTAGCCGAAGGTGCTTGTTCTATCTCAAAAGAATCTATAATGTATAAATATTAATGAACAAGAAATGGTAACACAAATTCACAAATATTATATTATATAAATCACATATCCACTATATTAATAAAGCACTTTCCACTATATTAATAAAGCACTTTTGTCAACATAAGTAGCTATTCCAAATAATCATAGTATCTGGTCTAAATTTTCATAACACAAAAAATGACAATAGCTAGTCCAAATGATGACAAATACCCAGCATCCATTCATCACAAATACAGCCTTATATTTCACAAGATAACAATAGTAATATGCAATTGTCAGGACAAATACATATACAGCCATCCATTCATCCAAAAATGCTCGTTGTTTAGCCATCCATTCTTTAGATACCCAGCCTTCCATTTCACAAATACAGCGATCCATTCATCCAAAAATGCTCTTTGTTTATAAAGACAATCATTTCCATTCAAGAGATTAATTTGCCAATTGTAATATGCAATGATTTCTTTCAAATACTATGATAGAAACTGATAATAAACCTTCCATAGATGAAAGCAATCAAATTTCAACACTTGAGCTTTAGTACTTGACAATTGACATATTAATTGTTAATCAACTAATCAAGTGTTTAGTACGAATCTATATATTAACAATAAGAGAAGTTTATCTAGCGTTATAATTTCCCGCAACTGGTCTGGAGATCGGAAGAATATTAATGACGTCATTGATGACGTCACTAGTAGATAGCAATTGAATTTTTTTATTTTTTTTAAAATTTTTCCCTACTTTCTGTATTTATTTTCTTTATCTTTTCTCAATTATCTCCTTGATAGCCTAAATCTCTCTCCTTTAACAGACTCTTGGATAATTATCAATCTCTTTGTTAATCGTCCGATCTAGATATTCTATAACCTATCAATTTTCCTATTTTGTTCCCTAAATATTTTTTCCTCTTTTTTATATTCAAGTTATATGATTTTTTATTACTGTGGTTTTTTTACTGATCTGCATTTGTCTTTATGTAAGAGTATAATTTTTCACCCGTCCATTGCACAGGCATAACCACAATTAAGAAATTAAAGGTAGAAAGGCAAGAAGACGTCTATATCATTTTCCTAGTATAATACTAAACTCGGAATCTTTTTTGTTATTAAAGGAAAAAAGTTTTTCAAAAAATCACAAAAGTATTTTCAAATTAATTTTTTAATTCTAAATAATGAGAAATTCAATCAAAATAAAAAATCACAAAAGTTATTTTCATATTAATTTTTTAATTCTAAATAATGAGAAATGCAATCAAAATAAAACTTTCTTCCTTTAAAAGCTTTCGTGATTTTTTTTTTTTTAATATAAAAGAGGTGAAAAAACTTTCTTCCTTTATGAACTTTCATGACTTTTTTAATTGTGATTTTATTATCTATTTTTTGGATAATTAAGAATATCTTTGTCAATCCTCCCAAGACTCCTTGATAGCCCATTTCTCTCTCTTTGTCTTCAATCGCAAGAGGTCTTTTATATTCAATTTAATTTATATGAATTTTTATTACTGTGATTTTTACTCATCTGCATTTGTCTTCCTCTAGGACTCTCATCTGCATCCTTCAACTGGGTTTCTTGATTGACCCATATATAGCCTTTTCCGACGTGGATTGTAGAGTATGGATGGGATTTTGGCTGTGTGCATCATATTTATTTCCAGTATGATTTATTTCTACACTTATCCTTTTGTTGATTTTGAAATTTTGGGTTCTGCAAGATTTCTTGATTTATCTCTAGCTTTATTTCTTTGTAGCTTTATCCTATGGCTTTTTTCAAAATTTAAGGTCATTGTGTCATTTCGAATTTTAGGGTTTCTGGGTTTGGTTCCTTTATAGAGTTGATTGGGGTAATTCTTTCTAAGCATCGCCTACATCCGTCGCCTTCTTGGTCATCGAACCAATTGTATTTTTGTTTTAGTAACTGAAAAAGATCCCATTTGAGCCTCTCACGCAAACTACTTAGATTTTTGAATCCATTATCTATGTTTAAGTGATACAAGTTTATGTTGTGGGTGCTCTTCCGATCTCAAGCAGGTGCATGTTGTGCTTTTTACATTTTCATTTTTGACCTTCCAATAGCAATGTCTTTTTTAAATGCAGGTTATGTGTTTTACCGAAATCATGCACGGCTTGTGGCTTACGGAAACTATAAATGATGTGTACTCTATCAAAGTTTGAGTAGGGTGACCTGAAATTTTTCTTTCATTCAACTGTTCATTATTCTCTTTGAAAATGATATCTTCAACTAATTGCTCAAGTGGTCTATTTGTTTTTTTGTATTGTGTTTGAATTGGATCAATATATTCAATTTCGACATATTCTTGACATGTATGACTTTGTAATTATTATAAATAATTTGGGTTTGATAATTGCTACAATTAAAATAATAGAGAATGAACTTATGGTAAGGTTCCAGATTTCGTGAAATTATATACTTTTGAAGAACATTAAATAGAGAATTTTTGATTTAGATTACTGTGCAACTTTATCATCCTCATGAGGCTAGCTTCACATGAAGATTAATAGATTATTATACTTTACCTATTGCCTGACATGTGTTGTTGAATAAAAAATTATGCTAAAACTTGAGAACATAAGTTTGTTACTTTGATATATTTTTTCATATGCACGACTTTTTAATTGTTCTCTCCTAAATTGTTATATTTCATGGGCACTAACTAATTCAATTTGTATATGTTAATGTTGAAACTTTTTTATTACTGTTGTTATTCCCGTGTAACACACGGGCAAGAATTCTAATTATCAATAATAAAAGGATAATTTACACATAACGTTCCCAACCTTTCAAGTATTAATAAATTATGTCCCTAACTTTTATTTTTCCTCCTGAGGGTCCCTAACCTTTTAAGAAATCCCCGTCCAACTCCCTGGCAACAGAATCCATCAATTTCCTCTGTTGAATAAGAGGTATTTCGGGTAAAAGACAAAAAATAAATATTTTAATTAAAAAATCCGTTTTTTAATTAAAATATTTATGAAAATTGAACTGTTATGTTCAAGCTTTGGATTGATTAAAATTGAACTATTATGATGAGAAAGCCCTATAACCAACTGCAAACTAGAGACAATAAATGTGAGAAGTTATTTCAAATTTTACACTATTATCCATTACGGACAAATTTGAGACGTAGCAAACCATATTTTTCCTGATTTTGTTTGTTCTACTTTGAAATATGCGGGGGTTCACTGTCACATGAACTCTATCTCTCTGTGATAAAGGAATAAAAGAAATTATTTAACATCATAGATTTATGAAGAAGAAATTATACGAAATAAATTTTGAAAAATAACCTCAAGAACGACAAGTAGAATTTCTCAACTTCGAGCAACTTTTTCATTAACTTTTGTTAGAATAATAAACTTTCTTGTAACTCAAACTTTAATATCCTAATTTGACTTGCTCTTGTTCAAGTCCTGGAGCTTAGTGACAACCATTTTAACTTGTGAAGCCATTGTAGACCAATATGTTGTATAGAAGACAGATATAACGACAAAAGAATGAATTTTAATTTTAAATTGTAATCCATATATATATATATATATATTAATCAACAGTTTGTCTGGCACAATTGACAAAATTATTCCCGCCCAAAAAATGTATGACACCATAGCTTAATTTGCCAGATTCTACTTTTGGGCTTTTGGGCCTTAATTCAATTTTAGTGCTTTATTTCTTTTTTTTGTGGATCCTGAATGCTGGTCCTTCATTTCACCCATTTCCACCATCCTCCTTACGGGTGTTTTTATGTTGAAGAATAAACCAAAAGTATTTAGTTATTTTATTGATGGTACGTCTATTTGACATGTCACAGATATTTTACATGACTTATATAGGGAGGATACACGCAACAGCAACACGCAACAGTGAGCGAGATCTTATTAGCAATTTTGAAGATCAGATGTGTGAGCACAGCTTGTACGCAATGAAACAAAGTTGCGTAGAGAAACGTGACACTAATTTGACGTTGTCTTTGTTTTTTTTTTTTTTTGCAATTATAATATAAATCTATGACTCGGAATTCTCAGAATAGCCAAACTGTAAATGTTGTCACTATACCGCCACTGAGATTAGCTTTATTGATTGATAGATGGCATAGGCTAGTTATAAAAGAGGTATTTTTCAAAACTCTATCAATAAAAGAGGTATTTTTACAAGCTTCTACATTAATTATGGTGATAGAAAATTGATTAATAAATGCTTCATTTTGACCATGATTTAGCTGCAAATTGCAAGGAGTTGTGTCATGGGAGGTTCAAAGGGGATAAATGCTATGATTTATTAAAATTTATTTTCTATATTTCTTTTTTTTCCCTATCACTATGGAGATTTACCAATGAGGTGTACTTTTAATTGCTTTTCCTATTTGTAAATACTAGTAACCTATCTTTGCTAATTATTCACATCGATTGTCTTTAATTTATTTGTATTTTGTTTGTCAGATAACTATATCCACTAGCTTCATGCATGGAATATTTTACACTTTTTTTTTTTTACTTTGTCTCACGTTTGAAGTACCATAACATATACTTAATCAATGGTCATTTCACTATATCTCTACCCGTGCATCGCACGGGTGAAAAATCTAATTATATATAGACAATATTTAATAAGGTAGTGGTAAGTTAAAACGATTTAAGGAAATTAAACTTAAAAAAAAGGACAAAAATAAGATTCAAGTTTTTTTTTATATTGTAATAAACTAAGTTTGAGCTTAATTAAACAAGACTCATTATTGGGAGACTGTATTGATCAAAATCAAAAGTTAGCCAAAACCCTTTAACCTCAGTGTCTACCTTAGCCCTCATTTTCATTCTTATAGCCTCCTCTTCAATTACTTCTCTCCCAATCTAAGGTAAGTTAAGAATCCTATCATTTACGCTATTTTTGCTCACTCACAACCCTCAATCAGCCATTTTTCTTTATAAGCACTTGCTATCCAAGCCCCAATCTTACGAGAAAATGAGTATTTTTGCCTCTGTTGCTTTATCTTAATGCAAAAGGTTTATGTTGTGTTTTATGTTAAAATGAGTGTTATTAGATGAGTAAAAGGGTAATATATTGGATATGTATATTGCATGTTTGAATAAATGCTTAGATGAACTTAACATGATATATTATATTCTGCCTCATGATTTTGAACAATCATAACTCATAGTATACGCTGTATTTTTGCATGATTCAAATTGGAAAAGTTTTTGAAATATTAAAAAAATGTAGCAGTGGGTTTTTGAAAAAAATAAAAAAAGGATAATAGGTGGTGGTTATCAATAGTGAGCGTTACTTATATTGATAGGCAGTTGTCCATTACTTTACCCAATAATAAAGTGGTTTAAGGAAATTAAAGTTGAAAAAAAAAAGAAAAAAATAAGGTTCGAGCTGTATATAAAGAAGAGTAGTGGGTTTAATTATAAAAAAAAGATAATGGACGTTTATCAATAGTGGGCGATCACGTATATTAGTAGGACGGTTTAAATAATATATGTTTCGGAAAAAATAGTTCTATAAAACTTATCAATATACAGGAAATTAAGTAAAAATAAAAAATAAAATGAAAAAAAAAAGATTCTCTCAAACAAGAATCTGAAACCAAATTGAATCTTTTCAAATTGAAGATTCAATTTTACTTCAACTTTTATTAATATATAGATTGCAATTATACATTCTAGGGCAATTTTCACCATAAGTCCACAACCTTTTAACTTTGTATCAATTTTGTCCACATTCTTTTTTTTAAGCATACTAGGCCCCAAACTTTTCATTTATTATCATATTATATTCTCAACATCACTTTTCGTCTCCAACCTTTCAATTTCATCATTAACACCTATCAAAATAACTATTATACTCTTAATTAATTAATTCAGCATAGGTCCTCAAGCTTTCTCATCCTTTGTTGGACGCATATTGCCCCAAACCTTTCATTATTTATCGTGTTATATCCTTGAAAGACACAAAAAAAAAAGGAAATAGAGTAAAAGAGACAAATAGATGAATATCAACACTATACACTACAGGAGGCTGACAAAAATTTCCACAAAAGGATTTACTGGGTACTGTATTGAAATCAAGTAAAGCTTCCTAGGCTCTGCATTCAAGGAGAGGAAAATATCATGCCAAATTAATTGCAGTGAGATGAAGTGCTTGTTTTTGGATTGTGAATTTCATTTGTTTGCCTTGGATAGTCATGGATTTCTCTCGACCTTTTCATTGCTTGGGTATCAGCAGCAAATTGAAGAATACTCCAGGCATGTTTTATTTCTTCTGGCATGTTTTATTTCTTCTGGCATGCTTCTAGCATGCTTCTTGTTTCAAGTTCCTGAAATGTATTAATTTTGCTTTTAATTTGCTCCTTCAATTGCACTAAGCCATCATTTCTGTTACTAAGCACGTTTAGTAATGAAACGTTTCCGTGTCTAAGGCTGTTATCAATTCCATGGTGGCTAATTTAGAAGCAGAATTGAAACTTTGTTACTAGTTAGCAACAAAACTTTTTGACTCTAGTTACTAACAGAAAAATTTTTTGATACTAATTAACAACGGGTTAAGCCGCTACTAAATTAGCAACAGATAAAAAAATTATAATAAATTTAATTTCCATTAAAAATGCTACTATATTCAAATATAAATTACCAATTTATTTCAATCCATAATTTGAGTTCCGTGGCTAAGGACTATATTCTAGTGATACAAAGTTATATCAATTTGCTCTCCATATTGCACCCATCAAAACAATGTTCAACCACATGATAGTTGTACTCGAGTTGAGCCTTTCTTCATATCAACACTACAACAAAATAGACAAAAAAAAAGGGAATACACGTCTGTTTGTTCAAAAAACGACCGGCAAAGAAAAAAAAGTGGCATTTTTTGAAAATTTCGGTAAACCAATATGGGTCGGTTTCTACTACAAACCGACATGTATTGCACTCGTTAAACAATAGGCATTAGTTCTTTATGACAATAGGCGTCGGTTTCTTGAGAAACTGACGCGTATTATCATACAATAGGTGTCAATTCCTTTAGGAACTGACGCCTATAGTAATACACCTATAATACCCATACGCGTGTATTATTAATCTACCTTCTTTTCACTTCCTCATCACCTTGTTCTTTCAAATCTCGATAACTGATGAGACGTCATTTCTCTTTCTATATATATATATATATATATATTTGTGTCTAATTTGGGGGCACCATCTAATCTTGCGGCTGGGGTTGCTTGTCCACCTTTTCTCTAGTCAGTTAAGTTACATACGCTTCGCCTTTTGAAAAACACTTCTTTTTTTCTCTCTACAAATCATTTTTCTATTATATTATATATGTATACAACTTTGTGTAAATACCCACAGAACAAAACGCGTGGATAATAATATATGGACATTCGTTTTCAAATTAGATACTTGTTTAGAATTATGTTTTGGGTTCTTTTTTTTTTTTTTTTTTTTTGGTTTCTTTTCTGGGAATATGCAAATTTTCACATGCATTGCAAGTTATCTGGAGTGTTTCAAATTCTGGATCTGTGTAATTTTTACAAGTTCATACACTTTTCAATTGGAAAAATGACTTGAATTCTTGTTTCCACCGAAATTCTATCGGATTTTTAGTTTGCATGTTAAGGAGATGAATTTTTGAATTCTCGTTTCCACTGAAATTCTATCGGATTTTTTGTTTGCATGCTAACGAGATGAATTTTTGAAATGTTCTAGGTTTTTAGTTATTTAAGTTGCTGATCTTGGCCTCAATTTTATCATTGCTGTTGATTTTTTTTCTCTTCTAAATTTTATGATTTGCCATTTTTTACTGATCGTTTGTAAGCTTAGGCTGTTGCTTCTGTAGTGTTTCACTGTTAGGCATTTATAAAAGACTGGTTTGCTGCTGGTTGCCAGTTACTTTTAAGTGTTCTGTATGTCTTGTGGTCTTGAAATTCACGAAATTATGAAGGAAATTATGAAGGAGCTGTGTGGCCATTATCGGGATCAATCTCTCACACGTGTTTATTTATTTTAAATTGACTTTAGGCGTCAATTGTAGTGGTACAACCGACGCCTATATACACAATAGGCGTCAGTTGTAGTAGTACAACCGAGGCCTATTGACAACCGACGCCTATTTATTTATTGATAATAGGCGTCGGTTGTACCACTACAACCAACGCCTATTATTTATTTATTTTTTTATTTTTTAAATAAACTTTAGGCATCGGTTGTTGCGAAACAATCTATGTTTATTGTGACCTTTAGGCGCCGTTCAAAAAACGATGCGTATACTTTTGCCATGCACGTCGCTGTCAAAGGCATCGCCTTCAAAACAGACTCCTATTCATCAATGCAACCGACGCCTATTGTGCTATTTTATAGTAGTGTATGTGGCTATTTGTCTCTCACACGTGTTTTTTTATTTTTTTTTTAAAATTGATTTTAGGCGTCGCTTATAATGGTACAACAGACACCTATGTACACAATAGGCGTCAATTGTACCACTATAACCAACGCCTATTTTTTATTTTTTATTTTTAAATAGACTTTAGGCGTTGGTTTTTGTGAAACAATCAATGCCTATTGTGAACTTTAGGCATCGTCCAAAAACCGATGCGTATACCTTTATCATGCATGTCACAGCCAAAGGCATCGCCTTTAAAACCGACACCTATTCATCAGTACAACTGACTCTTATTGTGCTATCTGAAACCAACCCAGTGAAATTTATAAATAGTATTACAAAAAGCTTACATTAATTAGTTAATGAAATGTTATGGCTTACTTTTCCAATAACACAAATGCATATACGAGTAACTATCAAACCGAGTAATTCGTTAGACATCACAAGCAACCAAAAGTTGGCTCAAACAAGGAAAGAAAGTGTTAATAGCATTCAATACGCGGAAAGTCTTAACAAATGAACCTTTCCACCCCTTAGTAGCAAGAAACTACTTCATCTAAAGTGTTAAGAAGGAAATTTTTTGTTCGTCAGCAAAAAGTAATTCAAATCTAGTTGTGCAAACTGAATTCGTGAAACTCTGCTCTCATAAAAAACTATGCTAAAAATCCAATCAATAAATCATAAAGTAAAGGTGATAATATAATATAGTGGAGATTTTAAGTACTGTGTGCAGTCAATTACAATCATATTACTAGAACATAAACAAATAATTATGAACTCAAACCGTGGACTAATAATCATCACTACAACAAAATATCTCATTTTAATACAGAACAATAATTATGTTAAGGCCTTGTTAAGTCTAGCATGCGTAAACTAAACATGCTCTTAACAAAACAAATTGACATCTCATAGACATTGGTGTTTTTTTCATTGAGCACTTCTCCTGCTTTTACATTTTTAGTTTCAGAAAAATATTGTAGTATAAATATTATTTGATTATAGTAGGTATAGAAAGAAACTCAACCGGAGAACAAAAAGCATATATATCACAATAATGAGTAAATGAAAGCTTTTTAAATTAACTAGGAAACTGGATATAAGAAGTCATCAATCATTAGCCAAGCAAAAATGAAGCAGGGCTATGAAATGTACTTGCCGAGTGGCAAATAAACATGGAAATGAGTTAAAAGAGTTAAAAACAAAAAAAGCGCAAGTCGTTTAAATTAAATCTGTGGACCTCAGAACCACAAAGAACAAAGAAAGAAAGTTAAATATGGTAAATGTGATGTCTAAATTAGTAGCTTCAATGTATCTAAATAACATATATGGAAAACAAAACTCCAAATGGAAAACAAAACTCCAAAACCTGGCTAATAGAATAGAAATCAAGAAATAAGAGCAACATTATTTACATAGGACAATTAAGTATGTGGACGGGTGAACTTCTTGCTGGGAATTTTTTACAAATTTCAAAGATGTTTCTTCATGAAAATTAAGCTTATTGCAGCAAAACTTCTCCTTTGTTTAGTACATATGTCTCTTTTAATAAGGGGTCTCTATCTGTTCATTTTTCTTTCCCTTTGTGCAAGGATAACTTTCTAATTATTCTAAATTTTTTATTTTTTATTTTATATCTATTCTAGTTGTAATAATTGTATTCAGATTTGAAGCTCACTACTTAGTACAGGAAATTTGATGTCTTGGCAAAGCTATCTTAAAGTTGCAATTTTTTGTGGGTTTTACTTACAGTAAAATAAGACTTGTTGACATACAGAAAACAGAGAAGATTCAGTTGCGGAGAATGATTATATCCAGCTGCAAGAAAGAGAAAAGACAGGCTTCTAAGCTCCATAAGTATAGTGAAACACATCGAAGAAAAAGTGTACCTTCTTTGATTTTTGCAGACTAACAGACACATTATTCTTCAGACGCTAGGGTAGTCGTTTCAAACGCTGTTAGTTGGTATCGTGATGAGCCCTCTCTTTTAGACTGTAGCTTCTTGTGGAGTATGACAAGTCCCAAGCCAAACCCATTTTCTAGTATTCGGGTCAGGGATCTAGACCGCCTATCTCTTCCAAGATCTCTAACGTTCTGAAACTTTTTCATGTGACCACAGCTACTTGAAGCTTCAATGTGATGGTGGAGGTGGCACACTGTACCGATAGGATTTGAGAAGTCAAAAGAGAGGAGAGAAAAGAGAGAGAGAGAGAGAGAGAGAGAGACGAGTGGATAGGGTTTGTGAATGACTGCTGCTTTTGGATTAGGCTGAAACATGTCCATTTTCATAGCTAAATTGTAAAAGGCTGGCAGAAGATGAAACAGCACGAGGGAGTTATGAATTTTGGAATTTTTAATCGAAAGACAAAGTCAACAATAGTGTTTATTTAAAAGACCAACTTTCCATAAGTTTTGTTTAGAGGTGTCTTGAATAATACAAGGGTTTCAAAATCAGTTTCGAAAAATCAGAGGCCTATTGCAGCATTCTGAAATTTCAAGTGTTATATAATAACTCAACATAAAAATCGATGCCTTCAATAAACACGAATAAACACACACTGAAATCATGTGAAAGAGCAACTCTCACCAACACCAAAGAACAATCGATGAAGACGAAGGCAATTGAACAATCCGGCCACTGACAATCAATCTCCATCTCCAACAACATAAAAAATCCACAAAAACACAACCAATTCAACTGATTTCTACTACAAAAAAAGTGATTCAGCAAGCATAGGAAGGCATGAGATCTTATATTCTACTGTTCGATTCAGTTTGAGGAAAACTATTAGATAATATGAAATAGAGATTTAATTCATATAATGAAACAAAATATCTAGATTTACTAAATTCAACCAATTCAATCATAACATATAGTATCTATAATCTTCTAATTGTGGCTGAAATTCTGAATAACAAATAGAACAAAAGCATAGGAATTTACAGTGTTCTATTCTATTATCTACAGAAACATACCAATAGTTAATAATGCAGGAATTACTGACAATATATAACAATGCACATGAATTGTGATTCCTGACAGTGATTTTGGAATGATGTTAATGAAATCAAACTGAATGTATGTAGCTTGTAGTTATCTCTATAAACATATATCTTCCGATCTTCAATGTCATTTCTATACAGCCATTTGGAATGATATTGTTACTAGAATCAATATCAATATATGTAGCTTGTGGTTGTTACTGTAAAAATATATATTTACAGAATTCAATGTCATTTTTATGAAGCCATTTCGATTGATATTGTTACTAGAATAAATATGGATATATGTAGCTTGTGGTTGTCACTGGTAAACATATATGTTTAAATGATTTCAATGTTATTTTTTGAAGTATTTTGTAGTGATGTTGTCACTGAAATCACTCTCAATACATGTAATTTGTATACTCAATTCAATATAATTTCTAAGTAGCCACGTTAGACATCAGTATTTTTTTAAGGACTGGAAGATTTTGGAATCATAACTAGTACATAGGTGGAGAGATATTGAGCATAGTAGTACAAATCAACTCCACCTACAACCAGCTAACACAAACAATCTGTACAGAGATGAACCTAGAGAAAACACAATATGCAATAACAGTCAATTACAACATTGGAGAAGAGCTGTCACCTGTCACAATTACTAGCAACAGTTGTTTCTTCTGATATTTAAACATGAAGAAATGCACACAAACCCAACAGTCCACCCATTGTGTATTGAGGTTAATAACACATAAGATATCACCCCAAATAGACAAATCACAAATCAAGACTTTAGCACAGATGAAGCTTCACTACCTCTACAGTAAATCGTGACTGATATATGCAATACAGTTCAGTACAATCCTTTAACAGCTGAACCAGAACTTGAAATCATCACAAAACTCTTCCGATCTCAGACAACTTGCAAAAAGGATGTGTTTATCATAGCAAGTCAGTTCTGAAGATGAGCCTATCTTTGTATGCAATAACGATCTGCTTCCAATACAAAGTTAGAAAATCCAACAAGAAAGAATATGTTGTCAAGTGTGCTGCTTTAGAAAGCAACTGGACGTTTAGATCATCAAGACTTGGACAGATAAACATACATAAGAGAGATCAGATGATGTCACACATGCCCTGCACATATCAACTATACTGGTCACAGACAGATAACAAGTTAGTTGTTGCTCCAACAATTCAGTACAAGTTCATTTCCAGCAAAACACACTACACCCCAAATGATGTACAAACAGACATCATGAACAAATATAGAGTCAACATAACATATGACAAATTATGGAGGGGGAGAGAGAAATCACTGATAATAGTCTGTGGTAACCCAATACAATCTTATCAGAAGCTACTAGCATATATGTACATACTGGAAAAATCAAACCCTGGATCTGTGGCTAGAATTGAGAAGGATGACAACAACAAATTCAGATATCTCTTCCTAGCTTTAGCAGTCTCAATACAAGGTTGAGAGCATTGTAGGCTAATTATTGTTGTAGATGGGACATGGCTGAGAGGCCTGTGTGGAGGCACACTTTTCACAGCATGTACACAAAATGCCGATGATCACATCTTCTTACCAACATTTGGTATTGGTGACAGTGAAAATAATGACTCCTAGAGTTGGTTCTTCAAAATGCTTAAGCAAACTTATGGAGATAAAGATCACCTATGTATAATTTCAGACCGCCACCTAAGTATAGAACATATAGACTCTGTTGTGTATCCAGATGCGTTCCATGGTGCTTGTTCATTCCACATATTGAAAAACTTACAAACCAACTACAGAAAATATGGGAAAAAATTGGAAAGCTATTCAATGCTGTTATAATACAGTATTACCAAAAACTGTTATAGAGTGTTGGACACTAAATATAGCACATAATTACCTGTTGTTACTTGATGCAAAAAATATATAAAATTACATTATGATTGACTCCTAAATAATTAATGATGTTAATCATTGTTAAAATAATAAACTGCTTTTTTAATTTATTTCTTCCTAATCATTATAACATGTGTGACTCACAGTTTAAAGCTAATTATGAAAACTGGTCAGTTGCATAAATGTCCAGAAACAGATATGGCACCATGACTTCTAATATAGTTGAGTCAGTGATTGCTGTCATAAAATCAGCAAAAGACTACCCCATCCTAGCCCTATTGGAGTCAGTCCGACATATACTTCAGCAATGGACATTCAAAAATAAAAACAAGTCCTCTTCAACATTCACAACATTGGCAACAAAGTATGAAAACATAATACGTAGTCGGATGGAGGAATGCAACAATCTAAATGTATCACTTTCTAAAACAGAATTCGTTAACAAAAAATGTTGGCATTGCATATCATATATTTATATCATATACCTTCAACCTGTAGGTTTCCCAAGCAAGCCAGGATATGCATGAAGTGAAAGATGATATCATTACACGTACTGTTGACATTCAGAATAACAGCTACAGCTGAATGGTATTTCAAACAAACCAAGTACCATGTACACATGCACTGGCAGTCATTGGTACCCTGCAACTAGACAAATATCAGTACTGCTCCAAGTATTACACAAAGTTGCGATATCTGGAAACCTATCGAGCAATTGTATTCCCTGTCCCAAATGAAAATGGCTGGGATATACCAAAACACATAAAGTCACAGCTAGTACTTGCCTCAAATAAAAAAAGAAGTTCTGGAACACTAACAGAAAAAAGTTACAGATCCCGTGCTGAGAGAAAGATGATCGTGTAGTGTAGTTGATGCCAACAAATTGGACATAACCGTAAAAGTTGCAAAGGCATGATTCCACTGGACAACACAGACAGAAAGAAACAAAAGTAAGAAAAAAAGATACGAACATCTAATTCCTAGTACCATTCAAATTTTTGTTTCTTTTTACGACATCTTTTTAAAGACAAAAAACATGAGTTTATCTTTCTTACAATTCTATGTATTGTTATTGCATTCTCAAGTACTTAGCTCATATTATTTGGACATCAACTCAAGCTGTCACTATTTGTTACAAATTCTAAGCATATAAATTCAATAATATTTCTAAACTTTAGGATTATTCAAAGTAGAGCAACAAAATTATAGCAATTATATAATATAAATAACATAAACACTGCTTATAAATCCTAGAATTGCATAAGTTATATATATTCAAAAATAATCATATAACAAATACTTAAGCATCCAATAAAATTCAAAACTACATAACAATTAAACATAAATAAAACTAGATGTTTAGGACAATAATTAACAAATAACTCATAATTTTAGGACAAATAATATCTGTCATTACACGTAGCTACTCTAGCATATATTAGTTTGCATCATCCCCATTTGTATTATGACTCTTTTTGGTAATGAACTATCATCATCCTCACTGACATTGCCACCATTTGTTCCCTCATCACGTTGCATTTTCATAGCTGGTATGTCACCTGAATCAACTTCTGCAGAAATAGACTGTAGAAATAAAATATAAATGATATTCACATAACACACATATATATATATATAAAATGAAGATACTATCTAATAGCCTTTGCTGAAATTCTTCAATATCCTTCACTCTTGAATTCTCTTTCATCTTTGTGATTGTAGATGCAGTAATGATTCTAACATTGCCTATAAAAAACATTGAAACAGTAGTATTAATTGTCTATTCTACTTTTTAAACTTAGATACTACTATATTCCACACTGAAACAAACCTTCAATTATTTGTCTCCGTCAAAGCTGCAACATAATAAAGAGTTTTTCATTGGGACTATTACTCAAACGATCATGAAATACCCTTGCATATCCATCTGTCCAACTGCATGAAATCTGATTTTACTTGTAGCTATTTAATGAAGTATTGAAAACAATTATAGTTGGGAAAGTAGTTTCTGTTTATAATTAAACAATTTCAACATATAAAATTTATTTTAGGTTTCATCTTACTCAGAATCTTCCAATCTCAACTCGACTTTTCTTTCTACTCCACTGTCAGTAAAAACCTACATTACAGAACTATCTGCTTTTACCATCTCCTCTATGATATCTGTACATAAATAAGTTAAAAGAATTAACTTAATGCAACATTGAGAAAACAAATTGCGAAAAAGTAAGAACAACAATTCCTTTTCTTAAAAAAAAAAAAAAAAAAAAAAAAAAAAAAAAAAAAAAAAAAAAAAAAAAAAAACAAAGAAGGGGAGAAAAATATCACCAAGCAAATGTGCTTGCTCAGAATAGCCTGTTTCTTGTATCTCAGCAGACGATCAGAAATTGTAAATGTTGAAAGGGAAACTTTTCTGAACTATTTCACCAATAAAAGTATTACTTGTGAAATACAGGCAGTGTGGATGACTTGTTACTCGATAAATACCTACATTGTCTCCAACAGAAGCATATCTTATTTAAACAACCTAATATTCATGAATATATCTATTAAACTGCTCAATTAGATAATCTATAATTGTTGCTTGAATTCTAGTTCATTCTTTGTCTACCAAAAGCATTTCTAACGTTCTAGGATTTTCAGCAGCTAGTGAAACAACCCATTTTCATGCAACTTGGACCTTCACTTGCCATTGTTGAGTTCCTTTACATCCCTCAAAGATATACTATTTGGCATGGTTGGATTTTGCAGAAGAAAGAAGGACAGAATTTCAGAAATTATGATCACAATGATTTTCAATATTATTTGATCTGTTTTATAGATGTTGTGAGACTTGTGACTGTTACATTGTATTAACTTCCTATAGATATTTCATGATAAAAAGAAACTGCTTGTAAGTAACTGTTTATATTAATCTTATTTTGCAACCGGTAGGAACATGGAAAATTTTTATAAATGAAAAGCTTCCTGTGACAGTTAAATTAACTTTGAATTAATATATACATATTCGTAACTGCTTCGTGTCTGTAACTGTTACATCATGGGGTAGCATTAGCACAGTAGTTATTCAATGAACAAACTAATTCGTGCATATCAACTGGTTATCATCAATTGCAACAACAGTAACCCAAAACACATTCCATTACAAATATGTTTCATTTGTTTATATAAAAACATATAACTCACACTTGGGAAAAAATAAATAAATAAAAAATAAATCTACTAGTAGACACACCCAAAACATCAAAAACAATTACCACCTTTTACACATCACAACACAACAATGCACAAAAAAAAAAAAAAAAAAAAAAAAACAAAGACAAAACTTTTCCTTCTTTCAGTTGCAAATACTTTATTTCTAGTCACAAACACAAACAACATAAGCTGTTATCAAAACAAAACAAGAAAAAAGAACACTGTTCATTTATTTCAAAACTTACAAATAAGTTTCATGTGTTTAAGAAAACAAATACAAGTCGAATTTCGAAAAACAAAAACAACATACACAAACAACACCTCACAACACCACAACACATAAACTCCACGAATACATCCCAAAAACTTTAAAACAATTACCAACTCACACCCGTTGTAACACCACAACACATCAACGCACCAGAAACACAAACAAAAAAATAATGATTTTCCTTCTTCCACTTGCAAACATCTCATTTGCAGTCACAGACACACACAACATAAGTTGTTACCAAAATAGAACAAGAAAAGAAGAATACTTTTCCTTTTATTTTCAAGCTTATAGATACGTTTTATTAAATCAACAAATCAATACAATAAAAGAAAATAACAAAAAAAAATAACGTATATTATATATACACAATATTCTAAAACAAATTTCTAAGTGTGAAATTTGTTTACAGTTTTTGAAATAAAATACCATTCCCTTCATTGTGCGTATTTTTTTACAATTAAGATCAATATTATCGTCAAATTCTGCATCAAGCACAATACTCTAAAAAACACCTAAGAACCAACAAATTCCTTCACATAACTAAACAACTTTACAGCAAAATCCAACCGAGCAACTGCTGAGTTAAACTTCTTAGGTAACATGGGAAGGCGATTATACAGCAAATACTCAGCATACTTGATCACAAATAACCTACAATCATGACCGTAAAATAAATATAAAAATGACAAAATTAAAATATCATATCATTACTCAAAAATCGCCAACATAAACTAAAATGCTCAACAACATACCTATTATTTTGTTGGGGCAGGTTGGTTACAAACTCTATACCAAGCTCCGCCAAATGTGACTTGTTTCCAGCCTTATCTGAACCTCAAAAACTAGCATGTGCCATCAAATAAGGTAGCACTTTGCAATACAAACCCACCAGCTCATGTCTCTTTATGGTGTAAACTTAGAGAATTGGAATTGTAGTCAAGCACATTGCGCTTCTTACTATCAAAATGCAACAAAATCCTATGTGGAGTTGTCCGCATAAGCACACGAAGCAGTACGTGATCAACATCTCTCCAACTTGTGCTGAGATCTAGCTTTCCACCTCTAACATGGGCAACAAGTGGATGATTTGTAGTGTTTAATGATGGATCATCTAACAACTTCTGGTAATCCTTGTGCACTAGATGTATAAAAATAGAATCAATAGTCAAATAGAATCAATAGTCGTAGGCTTCATCTCAACTTTTGAACTATTCCTCGCCAAATGGCGCAGAAAGTAGAAACAGACATCAATATGCTGCAATGATATAAAATGAGAAAAAACAATTTTCAAATAATGCAATACGACTGGTAACCCCAATAACAAAATAAATCAAAAAATTATGAAATATAATAAACAGGTAGAGATATACTTGAGTACTCAGATCACTATCAACATCAATCAAAACATACCATCACATCTTCCTGCTAACCATGGTAATATGGAAATCAAAAGGTGAATTTATCACATCAGCAATGTGACAAAATTTCTTTCTGCATATATAAGAAACTTCAGTAACAACCAAAACAATAAGAAATAACCCAAAAAAAAAAAACTACAATAGAGAGACCACTAGCTTTTGCTTTAATTTATAACCAAACTTGAACTAGATATCAAACTCATCTAATTCCTTATCATCAGCAGGTGCCATATCCTCTTTCAAAACAAGCAAAACACTAAACTAACTCTCAACCTTTCTACTAGATGACACATTATTCGGAACAGATCGGAAGAGCGTCAAGGCGACAGCGATAGCTTCCCTGGCTTATGTGGTCTTTTCAACTCAACATCATCAGCATCAGTTATCACAATTTTTTTTGGGAGATGGAGTTTGTACAACCTCATGCTCATTTAAAATTAATGATAATATTAGTACACTACACATACTCATCAATGCAACAACAAAATTAATTTTTTTTGTCCTTTAAAAATAAGAAAACAAAAATAAACTAGCAAAATATACAAAACAAAGACTCACTTGAATTTTGATCTCTAAAGATGTAGATACCTGACATCAATATGATAACTCATCCCCCACACTCTGTTCAATTGCAACCTGCATATTTAAACAAGCAATTAAAATAGTAGATAAAACATAATAAGAAAAAACTTATACAATCAGCGAAAACAAAACAAACAAAATTTTCAAAATTTACATCCTTCCTCTTCTCCATTAAAATGCTACAAGCAGCAGCAACAATAACATCCAACTGCCTCTGAACATTCTCATTAGCAAGAATATCATCCTACTATAAACAAAAATATTTTATAAAATAAAGGAAAATATTTCTAAACTAAAAAAACTCATTCATAAAATAAAAAACCAAAAAAAAAACCAAAAAAAAGAACAACTAAAACATTTTTTAAAATAACAAGAATACCTTATCTATTTTCTGCACAAATGAATTAGTTGCAGCATCAATTACAGTGTCAACCTGCCTCTAAATTTCTTCTTGAGAAAAAACACTTCATAACGAACAAAAACATCTTTTAGATGCTGGACTGACATATACTAGAACAGTTGGTTCTTGCAGATCGACGACCATTTTTTAAAGAGTCAATGACAGACTTCATTGACTTCATTTCAGCAATAAGATCGCAAATCTGCGAACACTCAGTATTAGCTTTATAAGCTTTTGACAACTTAGACTTCAAACTATTCAACTCATATTGCAGCTGATCAATCTTTTCTTCAAACACACATTAATATAATCAGCCTAACAAAAACACAAAAATAGAACACAATAAACACATAAAGCAAAAAGCAAAATGAAAAATAGCAGAAACAAAAATTGACTGAAAAAAACATAAAAAACAACATTTGAACACATATGGAATCTGATGACTAACCTGTTCAAATCTGGGCCTCTTGCCACGGTCTTTGACAGCCTCAACTGCAACTTCAGATGATGAGCCTCTACGATGCTTCTCCCGCGCCAAAGGCTTCTCAACAACCTTCACTATTCACCGTCAACCCTGCTCAACAATCCGTGGAGTGTTCTCAAAATCATCACGCTCAAAAGAATCATTAGAAACATCGTCGCTATCAGAGACATCTTCCACAATTTTCTTCAACTAGTCCTCATTTGGGATCTCAATAATTGGTTGAACAGGAACGATAAACTCAAGGCCAGCCGTATAAGGATGATTGGCTTCCTCTTTAGTTGGAACTATGTTCTCAACCACAACCCAGGAAAAATATAAAAAAATGTGTTAAACAAAAAAAAATCTAACAGAGTATGAAACATAAAAACAAGAATTAAAACAGAACAACTTACACTAGGGTTACAGAATAAATCATCATTCAGATCACGAGCACTTAGAGAGTTAGACGCGCTCCAATTTACAATACGAGGCACACTAGTCTGAGTACAAACACAAACCTTACACTAGTCTGAGTACAAACACAAACCTTACCTGTAAAAGCAGGTATGTACTGATACAACCACATCTGGAAGGCACCCAAATAGTCTATATGCTTCCTTGTCCCCATCTTGCAACCCTCTTTTCGACTGGGCTAACAACTAAGATAACATCTGCTTACCCCAGGGAAACCTCTCCATCTCAGTCCAATCATCAACCAGCACAAATATATAGTGATTGACATTTCTTTTATAAGTCATAGGATGAAAATAAAAAGTCAACATATATAAAATACAAATCCTAACACGGTCAGTGTCAGAGACATCCTTTAAATCCAGTAAAAAAACAGTATTAACATCAAAATTTGAAACAGAAGAAACACCAGGTAAAACCTATCCTTAAAGTCTGAATGGTAAGAACTATAAACAAATACATCATCAGAACCAGTAGATAATATACCTATCACTATGCAAAGCTCTACAACAGAAAAGCACAGATATTTACCACAAATCAAAAACCACATCTCCTCCACGTTAGGCTGCTTCAACTTATGTAAAAGAGTGTTGTGGACAACCTATGTCTGGAACACAATCTCGGAGTACTCCAAATCGTACCTAAAGCATGTAGTTCCAAACAAGCCGCATTGCTCTCTGGATTTAAACGGCTTTGAACATCACGGATAATATTGTGACTTGATTTCAAAGTCATCCTCCCAGTGAACCATGATCTCAAATGGAGATGGAAATGCCAATCCTGGGGAAAAAAAGATAAAACAGTAAGCACACAAGCATATGGAACAAATAGAGTATAAATAAAAGGAAAACAACTTCATAGTAGCAACATAAAGAACAAGATACAGAAACAATAAAAAATGCAGCATCTAAAAATTAATAAAAGTCACAAAAAAAAAGATAGAAGTCAACAACCAGTAATATACATAGACAACAAATAAAAAAAGTCCAGTCAGTCAAACAAAATAGAGAGCAAAACTAAGTACACAAGAAAACATATAAAATAAGGCAATAAAAATGTCAGAAAACATATCTTCACAACCAAAATATAAGCATAACTTCATAAGCAAAATATAAGGCATCATTAATACAAGTAGCTAACAAAAACCAAAATACGTAACCAGAAATATATACTAAAACTAGCAAAAACCTAAAAATAAATTACTATAAAATACATGGCAAAGAATATTCAACAAAAACACATATTAAACAAAAGCAACACCCCAAGAGATATAATGGCAGATAATACACCCGAACAAAAACAGAACGAATAACAACAGTACACACACAACATTACAGTAAAATAGAACAATTATATATAGCAGATGAAACAAGTAAAATAAAAAAATAACCATAGAAACAAAATTAGTAAACAAAAAAAAAGTAATAAAACAATAGTTGGCACATCAGTAATAGTAGAAGATTGAACCCTAGCCTTCTTCCGCCGAACAGGACCACCAACTTTCTTCGAATGGCGTACAGTATTCTTTTTCTTTGAGACTTTTTTCTTTTGCGGACTAATACTTGAGGAATCAAAACCAACACCCTCTGTTGGCTTTGAGGATGCAGCAAACGGAAAACTACTATGAGTACGAACCATTGCTAACTAGATGATAAAATCCAGCAAATCTCGACAAACAAGATTAAAAAAAAAAACTAACTTAGATGATGATACCAGGGAGAAACGGCCAGAATCGAAGTCACGAAGAAGACATAGAGAGAGAAACAGACAAAGACTTCAATAATTTGGGGATTTTTTTCTATAGATTGAATTTTTTTATTTTTTAAAATATTATATAGTACCTGATATTCGGGAAAAAAAAGCCACTGAATCAGGGTAAGAGTAAATGGGCCACAAAAAGGACTGATCCGCCTAATTATCCCTTTTGTCTAACTAACCAAAGTTTTGTCCAACTAGCCAAACTATTAAAATAAAAGAAATCCCAATAGTGAAATTACTTTCTTACCCTTCTTATCATTAAGAATATAATTTTGCTTTGACATTAAGATTAAGAAATCAAATTAAACTGCATAATTAAATTAAATAACTACATAATTAACTTTTAAAATAAAACTGCATAAACTATCTAAAATTCCTTACCTAATCTAAAGTTGGTATCGGAGCCATGGAAGATAATTTAATTAGAAATTATAAATTAGAACAAATTAATATGATAAAAATTATAAAAGAAGAAAATATAAAGGAAAATGTTATACCAAAAAGGTTCGAAAATATAGAGAAAAATTTAGAAATCGTAAACAAGAACTTAACAAAAATATATGAAGAAATGGAAAAGAAAAAACCTAAAAGAATAAAAATTGAGAAAGAGTTAAAAGCCATAACTAAATTAGGAATTAATATGATAACAGAACAAATAGAAAAATATATGGCAAACCCAATCGAAGAATATATAGAAAAATTTTAGAAATTAAAAATTAGAAGAAATAAATATGAACCATACTATAATACCATCAGAACAACCATCTTCAACACCTATGGGACAACCAACACCTGGAAAAAATCAAATAAACTAAGAAGAAGCGGCAAGTAATATAACAAGAAAAACAAATGCAACAAATAAACCAGATACTTATATGCACAAAAAAAATCAGAAATACTCTCCAATTAAATTTTCACTGCAACACCAAAAATATTCTACAAAACCAAATAATAATTACCCTAATCAATATACACCTTGGAGAAGTATAGAAACCCAGATTAGTTCAAAAGGAAAATGCTTAGACTTAGAATATGTACAGGATATAGACCATGAGTTATAATTATGGGTGAAATCTATGGCAATGCTTGCATACACTAGAGAATTAACAAGAAGACAATTCCAGTTAATGTTAGAAAATACATTCATAGGAACTACAGCAAGATGGTCGGAAAATAATAGTGAAAAACCTTTAAACAATTGTAACATGAAATGACCAAGATGAAATAGGCACAATATTAAGTAGATATGAACAAGTTTTGAGCAGAGAATATACACTAGTAATAAATACAAATAAAATAGAAGATTCAAAAAAAAAAAAAGAGAAATAGGTACTTACTTGCTAATCTAATAATATGTGATATGTGTTATTTTAAGCAATTTACCGATGTACTTAGAGAATATTATAAGAAATCAAGATACGCAGTTGCAGAAGAAACTTATGGATTTATGAACCTAATATTTTTCAAGTTACCTAATCCATGGAACTTAGAATTATATAAAGAATTTTTAGGACTAGCATTGCAGGAGAAAATGATACCTTAGGAGCAAGAAACCAATTTATATAGCAAAAACAACAAGAAAAATGCCCACAAGCTAATAACACTTTAGAATATCATAAAGGATATAAGAAATTATGTTGTGATAAACTACAATATAAACCAACTTAACGGGAATGTTAGACATTTAAGCCATATTGGAAAAGCAAATTTTGCAAGAAAAAGAAATTCAGAAAAACCTATAAGAAAACATTTAAAAGATATAGGAAACTGTATAAAAGATATTTAAAAAGAAGAGAAAATAAAACAAAAACATATAAGAAGATGAATATATCTCTAATTGAAAGAGATAATAACAAATTAAAACCTATAGAACAAGAAGAAGAATGGGAAGATATTCCTGAAGATGAAGAATTATATGAAATAGAAGAACAAGAATTAATATATACAATAATGGAATTAGAATCCTCTAAAAGTGAATATAGTGAAGAAGAAAGTAAAGAAGAGAAGAAAATGAAGTAGAATGTAGTTACCAAGTGAAAGAAAATGAAGAAAGTATTAATGAAAGGTTAGTATTTAATCCAAAGAAATTTGAGGAAATATTAAAATCAAAATTAGACGTAGAACCAAAAAAAATAATTTAATTTACCATTCTACCAGAAAGATAAAGAAGTAGTATATGTAGTACGAACTCACAGTCATCCTATAGATATAGAAAACACAACAGGAAACACTTTAATAACTATTATGAGTGAAGAAATCATAAGACAAGAATTAAATCAATTAAATCCTAAACTACAACGAAAAATAAGAAAAATATATTTAGGAGCAGTTCAAATAATAGCAAAG
>CAVNYN010202559.1:0-11024 GCA_963692815.1 Nyctanthes arbor-tristis | reverse complement strand
GCTAAATTAGGGCTCATAAGGTTCGAGAAGGCTCCATACTTTTTTCTCTCTCCATCCGTTCCAAGCAGAACACTGGTAACCTCTATTCCTTGCTCTTGTGGTACAAATTAATCCTGCTTAATTGTGTGATTTTTGCCTACATAGAACTTGGTTTGGCTGCATCCTCGCAGTGTGTACTTGATTTTGTTTCAGAATCAAGCTGGTTCAGTGTAAGGCAAATGCAACAATTATGCTCTTATGTGCTCTGGTAGCAACTCTTTAGCTTGTAATGTAAGCAGGGCCCAATTTCTTCACTCTTGTATCCAGATTATTGAAGAAATTTCATTTTATGCCTCTACTTTCAGGCTCAGCTTTGCATTGCATTGATGAGCTACGGGGGTGACATATGCACCTTGTTTGTGGGTCTCGGTTTAGGATTGTGTGTGGGGGGTTTTGTAAAAATCAATTCACTCTAGCTTTATGAGGATTCTGCCTCTGTTCCATTGTTGAAACTCAGGTGTAAATGGCTCAACTGGAGTAAATCACGGTTGAAAATGCTAGACTGTTGTTACGAGTAGCATTATAATTTTGTTGAATAAATGGGTGAAGATGAATTTTATAATTTGGTTCTGTAAATTGTTGAATATAATCAGATACAGTGCTTTTTTTTTTTAATTTTTATGATTTTTGTTGTTAGTTAAGAATCTTTAGAATTCGTTAATTCATAGAATGACTATTATTTATATTTGGGTCCTGAGTTTCCTATGCTCTGTTATTTTGGATATTGATGTTATAATGTTGAAGACAATGAGGAAAATGCTACATTCCATGTGCAGCAAGTGTTTGATGAAATGACTGTGAAGTTGGAAGAATTGCTACATTCCATCGACAATGTATGTGTATTTATATTGAGGGCTCAAAATTCAAATGGAAGAATTCGAGATTAAACAATGTGAATTGATGAATAGATTTATGCATTAAGTGCACACTTGTCCAAGCATAGACACTACTGATTAAAACTGGGAATAGCTTTAGAAGAAACAGATCTGAATTGTTACTTTTCCAATAATTTCTATTTACCGAGCCTCAGTTCTCTAGCTGGGATGCTGAAGTTAGAGTTGAATCTGTAGTCTTCTCTTGAAAGATCTTTCTTAGGCTGTCATGGCCTCTGTGGATTAGAAAACTATCCCCTTGAAGCTCCATAGCACTACTATAGTTTAACTTTTTTCGCTATATAATTATAACTTATAGACGATGTATTTATAATCAAAATGAAAATAATAGTTTGTATCCAGTGTTTTTTATTATCTTGTTATCACTTAGTTAAATACATATGTTACAAGATATGGTATAATCACTCCATGTATGATATGGAGTTGAAATTTGACTTTTCCAACACTGTTGAAACACACCATCCATTTCATGTTCAAGATTGCCAATATGTATTGATATCAAGTGGCAGAAAATTTTTTTTTAACCTCTGCTTTACATGTATGTACTGATCACATCAAATATTTGAGATTACATTCGATATCACGTGAATGAATTACAATCACAGTGTGATTTTCTTCAGGTCGAATTGTTATGGGCCTTTATAGGGGAACAGTACCAAAGACAGTAGATTCTCTGTCAATTATTCAGTTCAAGATAATGGATTATTGTTACTGGATGAAAATCCAAGCTTTGCTCAACTTGGATTTTCTTTTTGGTGGTGTTTTTTTCTATTTTTGCTTGCAATAAGTTGTTTTCTTTATTATGTAGATGTTGATTTATGGTCAAGTTTTAAAGAAGCAGCCATGGGCTGATCTAAAGTTTGCCAAGGTAATCTTTGCATTTAGTTTGTTTTCTCTTTTTCCAACTTTAATATAAAAATTGATTTCAAAAAGAATGCTAGAATTTTCTGTTGTTACAATGTCATTTTTTTGAACATTGTGACCTGCAATTCTTTTCACAGTTTTACTAATTTGCTTCACGTATTTTTGGATGTGGAACTAAATTAGAAATGGAATGGTAATTAAAAGGTTGCCTCACTTGTAACACAGAAAAATAGTGCAGCCATAGTAATTTGATCGAGACTTGCCGAAAGCATGAGTGGTGCTAAGCCAACGAGAGGAGGATATCTCCATGGCTCTGGAGGACGAGCAAAGGCGGTAGGAGGCCGTGTGGTTAGAAGTGGTTCAGATCAAGGATAGTGAAATTAGATATTTTTTGTTACCTTGATACTTTGATTCGCTAATGTTTCTTGTGAATTTGGTGGCAAAAGTATGCATGATATTATAAACTTTCCCTTTCGTAGCATAGCCATCTTTTATGTAAATAGTAAATACTATTGTGCTGAAATTGTATGATTTGTTAACTAATAATAATTGTATGATTTGCTGAAATTGTATTATTATTATTACTACTAATGGAAATGTTATTAGAAAATAGTCATTTTTGAATATTTACACAATTCTTATTTTTATAGATAGAATGGAATAAAAATAACAGCATGTGTTTAACAATTGGGATTAATACAAGCTTTTGACGGATTTTCCGTCAGAAAATTCTGACGGACTTGATTCCATTAGAAAATTGTGACGGATCATATTCTGTTAGAAATTTGTGACGGATTTTGTTCCGTCAGAAATTTGTGACGGACTGCTGCCGTTAGAAATTTGTGACAGATTGCTGCCGTTAGAAATTTGTGACGGTTGGTTTCCGTCAAATATTTCTGACCACATTTTCTCCGTCACAAGCTTTCTCACGGAAGGCTATTCCGTCACAATGGCCGTTAGAAGTTTGTGACGGTCACTTATTTCGGTCAAAAAAAATTTGCGACCAGGCTTTCAGAGACGGGTTTTCTGACCGAACTTTTCCGTCACAAAAGGTCTTTTGCGACGGATTTTCCCTCTTTAGCTACGGAATTTTCCGTCGCAACTGGCGGCCTTTTTAGTAGTGCAATTTTATGTAGGAGGTCCCCGAATCACACTATCCCTCACCAAATTTCTCTCCCCCTATCTCCCTATATATATATATATATACACACACGCGCGCACACACACACACATAATTAAGTTTCACAAAATTCACAAGAGAGATGTTACATGTGAAGGATTGTTGATTTTCATCATCATACAGTTAGATTATTATTATTATTTAAAAAAAAAAAAAACTCACTTCTAACACTTTCTCTTGGTCCCGATAACATATATTAGAGTACTAACACTTTTTTCTTGGTCCCAATCAGCTTTTCCTCGATTTTCTAATGATATCTCTCACATATGATCTTTCTTCATCAAAGTATTTTGTGTACTTCCATCATTCCCCCAAAGTACAAAAGGCATTTTTATATTATATAACATGTACCAATAACATCGTATACATACAATTTTATCTAGTTGAAAATCCAAATAAAAGAAAGCTCGAGTCTTGATACGCACTTCTTAGAATATTTTTTATGTTGGCAAAAATTTAGGATATCTCACGGCATTACGAATTGGAAAAATTACAGATGCAATTGTGAGATCAAGAATAGGAGTGCGGCACCTTTCTTTTCTGTTAACAAAATATCTCTCAACTCAAAAACACAAGTTTGAGATATACATCTTATTAAAACCGATAAAAAGAAAACTACCTTGTCCTTCAATATATTGGAAAACAGAGAAGGGCACGAAAAACAATATTTTCAAATTGGTAGAAATTAATGAGGAAAAATGTGACAATGTAAATTAGCTAGGAAAACTAATAATAATAGGGAAATTACGAAATGTGTGTTTATAGTGTATTTATACCGTATTTTAAAAAATTACGATTTATACCTTGTATTTTATTAATATTAATAAAATACACCTTTTGTTGAAAGAAATTAAAAATACTTAAAAAATTACTTATTTTAACAAAATGACCCTTTTGTGACTAACAAATCACATATCATATATTAGGTTATATAAACACTTTACATATCATTTCATTATTTTTTAAAATATTAAATTAACAATTGTTTTGTCAATTTTTTTTTCTTTCTAACTTTTATTCTACAATATTTTCTAAAATTTAACTATACATATAATTGAAATATTATAAGAAAGCTGAAAAAAAAAGAAGTCGTCGTCGTCATAATCATCACTAATGCAAATATATATTTGCGCTGCAACAATACCAAATATCACATATCATTAACTTGAATTTTCTTATTCATTGAATAAAATTTATTTGTCGAAAGTTAAGGACGGCTTCATATTTTTTCCCCAAACTGAAATTGAAAAAGTAAATTTTATCTTTAGTTATTTTTTCTTTTCCTTTTTTTTTTTTTATACAAAGGGATTGGAGGGGAGGGGCACATAAGATTCAAATCTAGGAACTCCCACTAAGGGATGGAGCCTTTAACCACTAGGTAAACCCCTTGATCTATTTATCTACATTTTCTAAATGGTAAGTAAGGTATTACAAAATGTAATATATGAGATGTGATCATGGTTGTTAAACTCTCGATCCGGATCTTACGGTCCTACAACTTTATGATCCGCAAATGATAAAATTATCCGATCATGTCATAGAATCTTAATTCTCTTAGGATCTTATGATTCTGATGTCGGATCACAACGGTCCTAACGATTCTAACGATCCAAACGATATTTATTCTTATTATCTGAAGAGCTTTTATACTTCTCTTTTAATCATTTGAGGTTCGAATTTTTAAGTAATTTCACTAAAATTGTTTTGAACTAAATGTTATATAAAAATTGTGAATTCAACTTTTAGCGTATTCAACTTTCATCTGATTTTAATTATTTATGTTTTATAAATTAGTTGTAGTTCAATGATTTGTACAAAATAAAGGCTAAGTTTATTTTATTATATGATTTTAGTTTGTTATAGTTATAATTTTGTTATTAAAATGTTCAATTATAATTTAATTTTCATATAATATTTAGTAGAACCTTACCATTCACGATCCGATCTAAAATTATGATCCTGAGTGTGATTTGTTAGTGATAAATTAGGATAATTTCGTTTAAATAAGTAATTTTTTAATTTTTTCAACAAAAAGCGTTCAATTTTAATGCTAAATGAAATGCTCCAGTACTCCTCACAAATGAAAATAAGATAAAGTTTATACATGGGTCTCAATTAAACAATAATTAAATTGAGCTCAGTGTATCTACTTGTTAGTTCTTCATTTGTCAAAAATATCAAACTCCAATGGCAAAGCTAGGGGTGGCCACCCTATCCAGGCTACCCCTTTTTCAAGAAAACCTTTTTTCACCCTTTGATGAAAAATTAAAAAAAGAATTTTCTTTTAGTGTTTTGGCTAGGGTAATCAAGCTTCAGCTAACGGCCCTTTGACCATGTTCTCGCTATACTATTGTCAAACTTGATACTCTTAAAATGAGTTTCGATCTAACACCATATGTTATGGCCCTATATAGTGTCATACAAACATGTGGAGTATATTGAGACACGCCACATGAGAAACCACAATCATGTAACGTACACGCCACATATCTATATGGCACCATATGCCATACATATAGTTTTACATCATTTTCACTCTTAAAATACCAAAAATTTTCTCCGAGCTGGGGGGGTCTCTATTCTCTTCTAGTTAATCGGAAGAACTTGTAATATAAAATCTTTAATTTAGTCAGATGAATGAAAAGTTTTCTCCAACTAAACAAATTTTCACGAACACTTGTAAAATCATCTGAATATTTGATACCGTACCAAAATCACAAGTCTCTAAAAAAAATTTTCAAGATCTTTTAATCAGATTCAAGTGTTCAAAAGACTTTCCAATGTTGTATCGGAACTAAACTTTTTCTCAACTTTAACAAGTTCGGCATTCGTAAATATATGCACATGTACATGTGAAACATTAAATACTTGATATGGTCAAGAGCAATATCTAACTCAAGACACCACAAAAAATTGGGTCTTGTGCCATTGAAACAATTCAGCGTCTTGTACCATCTTATACAGTGGTTAGATATTCACGTTTCGGGTGGGAGGTCCTGGGTTCGAATTACACATACCCCTCTCCTATTATCCCTCCCCTCCCCTTCCCTTGTATAATAATAATAATAATAATAATAATAATAATAATAATAATAATAATAATAATATTATTATTATTATTATTATTATTATGTCTCATGTACACTATCAATATTGTTGTAAGAGAGACATTTTTATTGTAATAACACCGATGTCCTTTACTACGTACATGTGCAATGTACACATTATTATTAAAAATGCATTTTTTTAAGGGAAAAAATGCTTTCCATATGATATGGAGAGACTTGATGGTCTTTCTAGAAAAGCACATAGATCAACAAATTATACTCTCTCTATTCAATAAAGATAGTTCAATAATTATTTTCACATAGATAATTAAGAAATGATGGTTAGTATAGTTAAAGTATTAAATTTTGAGTAATTCTAGGGAGACATAGAAATGTGACATTAATAAGTGATATTTTCACATGGCACACATTCATTGAGTGATGATCACATGACTACTTTTTTATCATCCAATATAAGTGTGTCACGTATACAATGTTACTTATTTATATCTCATTTCTATGTCTCTCTAAAATTTTTGTTAAATTTTACCTATATCTTTACATATATACTCTTATGTCTCATTAATTGTTTGATAATATTTTCAATGTATAGGTAGTTGATGTGGAGTAATAACAATACATTAATTAAGGGTATGAGTGGAAATGAAAATTAAAGACATGTTTAATATAATAAGTAGACTATTCAAATTAAAGCAAGTAGTTGATGTAATTCAAACCATGCACACTTACCAAACACATAGTCGAACTTTAACCTAAAGATACATACAATGCTTTTCTATTTATAGTGAATTGTTCACTATCGACCCGATAATCATTTTAGTTGACCTTTAATAGAGTAAACTATGTTTACTGTGGGCAGGTGATCAACATCTTAAAAGGCGTATATGATACATACATAAGATTAAAAACATATGGTTCACTTATATAAGAGTAAGCTATATTCAGACATTTGATATAGTAATGGTACCAGACAATAGTGATGTGGAATAATATCAGTTATTGATGTGAATACATCATCACCCCACACATTATATCAGTGACCACTGTTGTCACACTATTTGTCTGGTGCCGTAATGGCACCAAACATATATATGGGATTAGGAACATACAGATATGCTCTCAAATAATGCAACCATAGTGGGTAGAATTACAAGGTGAAAAAGAATGTGCTGTTTTGTGGATTAAGAGCATCTCCAATGCAAAGTCAAGGTCGAATGTTATGACTCAAAATTCAACATGAGAGAGATACACACAAAAAAATTGATGGGTCCCATATATTTTCTATTTTCTTTTTCTTTTAATCACTTTAATCTCTTTTACCTCATTTTTTCTTCATTGTTTCTTCATCGTGTGATGTGCAATGTCATATATCTACATTTTTATTCACCATGTCAATCATTATTTTATTATTATTTTTAAATTTGTCTCTATCTCTCTTCTTTTTTTTTTGAATTTCCCTCTATTTTTCTTCACTTTTCTTTCTTTTCCCACTCAATTTCTCTCTCATCTTTCTCTCTATCTCTCTCATCTTAAATTTTGAGTCATGACATTCGACTTTGACTAGGCATTGGAGATGCTCTAATAAAGGAATGAATGAAATATTTATTATAATTGTCCTTGGGATCAGCATCAAGTGGCATGCATGCCCCCCATCACTAGCTGGCAATCCACTTTCCTATCCCTATTCTTCTTTTTGGTTATGTTGGGATGGTTATTAATGAAGAACTGATGAATTATACGGCTGGCTGGCCAGAATCTGAAATGTCAAATTCATGTCAGTTGACAGCATTCATTTTACCTTTTCCCTTCCTTCACAGATTCTTTTCATTTTCTTTCTCTTTTTCTTAATAAAAATAAACACAACAATCTGTGTCTGGAAATTATAGGACACAGAAAACATCTCAGGTCTGTGGCCCAATCTAAGCCGCCCTTGTTTGATTCCCACCATAATTCACGGAAATTATAACGTGAAATTAATGAGCTAGTGACAATTTCATAAAATTTTTTGTTTAAATTGAGTAGGTGTCAATTTCAGTGATCTTATTGTGACAAAAATTGTAGTAATGGCCATCTAACAAGCCCTCTAAGTGCGCGTTTGAAATGTTTTCGGACATGTTTGGATAATTTTCATAAAGCTCTTTTCTGTTTGAGGGGGAAAAGGGGGGAAAATTGGTTTACATTCGATTGATTTCACTGTGGTCGATCGGTTATCATAAATCAACTTTGCTTGTGCAAAACGGTGGTTTGAGGAGACTTTCTTGATAAGTCCGTTATGAGTAGTGTTCAAAAACCTCCTCAATGTTTTGTTACAAAACTTCTCATCCCAACAAGTAATAATATTGCAGTCACATTGGGTGAGAGGGTTTGTTACAAAACCCTGACAAAGTTTTCGAATCGTTTAATGAGAATTAGTTGCCTAAAAAATGTCCTATGGGGCACAGCTTGTAATCTGGTTGGGGTTCTGAGAGGATAAATTCTTGCATGTGAAACTCTGAAGGATGTAAAACATTAAGAAGGTTATGTTTGCATTGCATATACTCAAGGCATCATATTCTTAAGAATGATATGATTTTTCTCTCAAATTGTTCCATTAATTCTAAGGGTGCATAATGTGTGAAACCTCCCGCAAGTTTTGTTGAATATATGATGAGAAGAGTATATTCCGGCCACATGTTTATTAAGGATATTGTTTCTAGTTGATTGCGACGGGTACAAGGTACCATAGTTAATAGAGATTTGTTGCCCATTGCCCAACTAATTAATTCAGAGTAATATTACGGTCAGGAAGGCTCTTCTCTTAAAATGATGTAATACCATACATATGATGGCGTTATGTCGCCAGACGCTTATGTAGTGCGCTAAATGCATACCATATGACATGTCATGTCATACCCTGTGATGTGGTATATTAGATGACATGAATCTAACATGCCACATATGCTGTCAGACGTCTGGCATTAGATCGTTATTTGGCTTTTCTCCCATACTTACCAAAAAATGTACTGAATAGTTGTCTGTCCATCATCTCCCTTCTTCCCTACCGCATGGTGGTATACTAGTATAGTACTATACTATTTTAAATTATAAGTTAAATGAAGTGGGTCATATAGGGGTCATGCAGTGGTTGGATTCTCATGTTTCGAACAGAAGGTCTCGAGTTCGAATCACACTCACATCTCCCGCACATCCACTTATGCAGTGACGGATGCACTAATGGCCTGGACCCGAGGCCCAAATGTAATTTTTTTTTTTTTTTTGCAAAATATAATCCTTTTTTTTAAAGGTTAAATATAATTTTTAAGTAGTCCAAAATAAGTTAGCTCAGTCTAGCCCCAAAGCCTAAACTCAAGCCCTTTTTTTTAAAATCTTTAGTTAACCCAATACCAAAAACAAGTCTAACTTTTCCTGGCCCAAAACAAATGCAAAACGGAATCAATTTGTAGACATATCTAGTTAGCCCAATATTAAAAATAAATTCAAGTTTACTTGTTATCTATTTTATAATGTATCTAGAAGAATGGAGACTCATTTATTTTTTGTGTTACAATCTTTACTTGTTTTTGTTTGCCATTAAGGGATAAATAATTGTTAAAGTTATTATACATGTTTGTGAATTGTGTGTTTGGTAGAATATTATTATATTTCAGGTTTTGTTTAAGCTAATTTACAAAGGAGACTTTGTCAAAAAATTTTTTTTTTTAATTTTGATATATTCTAACATTTATAGTGCGATTTCATTTTCAAAAGTTCATAGTATAAAAAAATTTTCAGGGGCGCTGCCTCCAAACCCCTGGGAATGGGGCTCCGCTCCTTTCCAGCCTCCGAGTTGTTTTTCTCTAAATCTAGTTCGATCTTATATAAAATCTTGGGTTTGTCCCTGAACTTTTGTATCAAAAAAGAAAAGGGAAAAAAAAAAAAAGGTGGTTCATGTGCATGCATTTAATCCAAGTTATTATTATCCATGTCGATTGGTGCTTAGCCATATTCATTAATTTATGTTCTTGTTTTATTTTTCTACCGCGAATTCACATTGGTGTTGTAAACGTCACCACTAATATGGAGAAAGAATGGTAGGTCCTAAGTTTTTAGAGGCCCTAAGCAGGACCACAAACAAAAAACTGGGGGGGGGGGGCCTCTCGGCTGAAAAATTGAAACTCAAATATGTTGTTGAAAAGAGTTGACTATAGTAGTTTCTAATTAAAATAATTTTTACTCAAGTTACTAGCCAAGTTAAACGCCATTTATTTATGTTTTAAAAGAACATACCGGGAGAATAATATTCCAATTGTAAGGTTTAGTTTTTGAAATCGAAATTCTTTACAATTAAGCTATAGTTGGGAGCCCTATACAACTACCTAGTTATGTTTGCCAATAACCTGGGTTGACCTGAGTACTGACTGGAGTGAAAGTGAAAAGGATAGGATATATCATAACATGTAATTCAATGATATAAAACGTAACTAACATGGTGACTATTGTCAACACTTATTTGATTATTCCACGCTTAAATTGCTGCTAAGAATACAGTGAAGTATATTTTAAGATGAAGAAAAATTTGAAGGACGAAAATCAATCAGTTCAACAACAGGAGGAGAAAAAGAAACTAAAACTAGAATAAAACTAAGCCGGAGATGATCAGCAGCAGACGGTGTCTTTCCCAAATGTACTAAAAGACAATCTGGCTTCCTTACTGGATCCAAACTCGAACAGATCGGAAGAGCGTCAGGGACCGAGGTCTACTTGTGGATGGAAACGAGAAAACAAGACGAGGTGTAGCCTTGTTTGTGCCGAAACTATAAGAAGGAACAGAGGGCATATCCTTTGGCTGAGACGGCGCACTTGTTGAACATAATAATGGCATGATAGAAGGAGTAGGGGGTTCGGACAGGATTCCTGACTTTGCAGAAAAAGGGAATGTGAATCCCAGGCCATTGTCAGAAGAAACTGCAGAAGGATTGGGATTCACATTCCCTTTTTCTG
>CAVNYN010202558.1:0-13637 GCA_963692815.1 Nyctanthes arbor-tristis | reverse complement strand
CACACTTGTTTATATAAGTGGACTATAATTTGTGATAAATAAAATTAAAAATTATGCCTATTTTTATAAGACGTATAGAGTATTATCTTATATATATATATATATATTAAAGTAGGATAGTTGTCATATCTAAATTTTCCTATCAAAACCACGGCCCTACTTATATATATCTCTTTTTTTATTTATTTTATTTTACTAATAATATATATACATCTATATAATATACACATTTCTAACTAATTAAGTTTCAAATTAATCTCTAATATCTTATATGTATGTTTTTATTTTATACACATATATAATGTACGTAATCATAATATATATAATAAAAGTTATATCTCGTGTTTAGATTTTCAAAATGAGATATTTTCTAAAAAAATAAATAAAATAATACATATATATTCTCCTGCTTATATATGCTTTTATTTTATATGTTTTTAATTTTATACACGTTCTCATATTAATATATATATATATATATTATATACATATATAAGTTTGGAGATTACAAGTTAATCTTTAATATCATATTTTTTTCATACATATATACACAGATTCCTAATTAAACCCCAAATTAATATGTGTATATGAGTGAATAGTACGTAAAAAAATTATGTCTATTTAATAATTTAAATTATCACACTTTTCTCTTCTAATTATTTTATTCTGTGTAGCGCACGAATATACAACTAGTTAAGTTAAAACTAGTAAAGCTAGAATATAATGAAATTGGCATTTTAAGATGGAATTGTAAATTTTCGTTAGGAAAAATATATCAAGGAGATAGGATTTCAAATCTTATTGTAGGGATTTGCTCTCCCAGACTCCCACCCCCTGGCTGGGAATGTTTGTATCCCACATAGAGGTGTCCCACTATACATTTACGGCTACTTGCTTTTTGTTAATTATTTTTTGTTAAGAGTGAAGGAGCAGTTTCATCTTATGAAATATTAAAGTCCATTAAATTAATTGGAATGACTTATTCGATCGATCTATGTTTGTAATTAACATTCAAATCTCGAGATTTTGTACCATTTCTCTCTCTTTTTTTCTCATCCCGAAATAGTTTAAAGGTATCATGAACAACATGGGAAATTAATAGCTTTTAGAGGAAAACTTTCCACACGTTTGTACGACCATGCCATTGTCTTTTATTTAATTAGAGGTTGGGACCCATGTTGTGGGGTCTATTCGGCTGTATAAGATAAATGATTGGACCAAACCCACTCCATGTTTGTGAGTCGTGAACGGCCGTCCACTTGGCTTCAAAACGCTGTTATTGGGCTGACTCATGACTTTTATAGTGTAAAATTTGGACTTTTATTCCCAAAAAAAAAAAAAAAAAAAAAAAAGAAAAAAAATCCTACTTCACACAAGTCTTTATAGAAAAATCATAAATTCGAAAAATAAAGTTGGACCTCTTTTTTTTCGTCAATAAATATTGACCAGCATGGAGTGACCAACTGATGTCAACAGCATGACATCTTCAAGATTATATATGCATAAATTTCTCGTCGATCATAGACGTAACGTTTCTAAGTTCTTAAAAGCGAGAAAATCCTTTTTTTTCCCCAAATATTCAATGTACTTTTAAAACTTATTGTAAGTGACTGTTAACACTATGGGCGGAGCCAAAGGGTCTCCCTAGTCCCTGGCTAGGCCCAAATTGGCATGGGCCTCAAAGAATTATTATTATTATTATTTTTTTATATGTTTAGGCTGGGGAGAAAAAATAGTTAAGACCAAGAGTAGTCTGACATATTGGTCGGCCCCCTGGTTAAATAGACCTTTCTCAACCAACATTGACTCGAGGAACCTTCGTGCCCTACCCTCTTGAATGTGAAATGGGTAATTGATTGTGTTTGCACAAATTCCAGATAAATCACGATGCTCATATTAGTACTACTACTAATAATAATCTTTTCTAGAATAAGAAAATTTTGTCTCATGTTTGAATTCTTGATTATTTGGAAGAATCTTCTTGAATTCGGTGTAAGAATGGAAAACCAGACGTGAAGACTGGGTTTCTTCAATCATTTTATTATTAGTTTGGATTTTTCGTAGCGAAAACGAGAGAAAAGAAAAGTTGAAAGTGTACTTACATGAACTACTAAGTCAAAGAAACATAACTTTGGCCAATTAATATTGTAGCAACAATTAATATTGTAGCATTTTTGTGCCGTGCCCCAACAAAGTTATATAACTTAAATTTCTGCAAGCTACAGATTTGACCCTGTTAGTTGTAATTTTATGGGTTAAATACATCAATATTTGGATCAAAAAAGGGACCTTCGGGTCCACCCTCGACCGTCCAAAGAGAGAAATCTAAAGTGCATACATTTCACTCATGCCATAAACTAGGCACGACCAACAAAATCTATTCATGTAAACAAGAAGCGAGGCGACAAGTGTCTAATCTTAATATAAGAGTCCGAAATAAAAAAAAAAAAAAAACAGTTCTTAACATCATCACATTAGTTTTTATTACATAACTTTTCACAGTATGTAGTTTATATATATATATATATATGCGCGCCACATGTATTTGAAAATTTTTTTACTATTTAAGAATAAGAAGCCACCATCTTATTCGTTCACCCCGTCACATCCAATATGACGATGTTATGATCTAAAGTAGCAAGAGAGAATTTTGAATCATGAGATGATCTTACCTCATTGAATTAAGGTTCAAATGCTTTATTAAAAAAATTTTGGTATAGATTAATCCTTTTTTTTTTCTTTCTGAGGTTATACATTATTACTCACTCCATCCCACATATATGGGCTTCTTTTATTTTTTTAGATGTCTCAAATATATAATTTTGTTTCTTTATTTACTGAGAATCTTAATTTACATTACTCTACTAATTTCCTCTATTTAATATTTAGTTATGACTATTAATTTTAAATTCTACTTAATAAATAGTAAAGGTAAATTAAAAACACAGTTTACAAAAAAATATATATATATATATATATGTTTGCAATGTTATTCTTATAATCTTTAAAAAAAATCAAATGAGCCTCTAAATGGGACACCATGTCCAATGCGACAATCCCCCATTAGATACACTGGGGGGTAAGCCCAATATACTTAATAGAGGATTGTCACATTGTCTATTCTATGGTATCCCACGGACACCATAAAATGTGTGAGAAAGAGAGTGCATTTATATTAAATTTAGTTTGACTTTTAGGTATATAAAGTTACAAAATTAACGGTAGAATCTTAGTTGTGAAATGGGATTCGCAGACGCGGCCGGCTTTATTTTCCCCAAAACTAAGATGTGCATATTAAAAATATCCTAAATTATGTATTTCTCCTTAAAAACATGTTTGGGTCACATCTATATAAACCCACAATTTCTTCCATTCTCAACCCCCAAAATCTCTCCAGCTCTGCTTCTATTAAACCCAAAAAACCCGCCTCCACTCTTCTCTCTCTCTGAGAGTCAGAGACACAAATATAATAAAGAGGTGAATTGAACACGTACAGGGTACAAATTAAAGATGTGTCAGCAAAAATCGTTGCCAGTGTCTAGCAAGTGCAATTCAGACAAACCAACGAATCCCTCCATCAAAACTGCAGAATCCGACATGTTTACCTCTTTGATTCCCACAACTCCAACATCTGCCCACCAAATCAAGCAACACCATAAAACCACACATCTTTCCCTAGTCATCCAAGAATCCAAGTCCATCGCCAAAATAGCCCTCCCCATGATCCTAACCGGCCTATTACTCTACTCTCGCTCTATGATCTCCATGCTCTTTCTCGGCGGCCTCGGCGACCTCCCCTTGGCCGGAGGCTCTTTA
Source organism: Nyctanthes arbor-tristis (assembly GCA_963692815.1). Classification (NCBI taxonomy): domain Eukaryota; kingdom Viridiplantae; phylum Streptophyta; class Magnoliopsida; order Lamiales; family Oleaceae; genus Nyctanthes; species Nyctanthes arbor-tristis. The sequence goes on along the minus strand of CAVNYN010202558.1, from coordinate 9,821 downwards.
GCCGTTGGTTTCGCTAACATCACCGGCTACTCCATCCTCTCTGGCTTGGCCATGGGAATGGAGCCCATCTGTGGCCAAGCTTTTGGTGCCAAAAAGTACAAGATTCTTGGCCTTACCCTGCAAAAAACAATTCTCTTGCTTCTTTTCACTTCATTTCCAATATCTCTTCTTTGGATTAATATGAAAAGAATTCTACTCTTATGCAGACAAGATGAATCCATTGCTACGCAGGCTCAAGAATACTTGTTGTATTCACTTCCAGATCTCTTTGCACAATCTCTTCTTCACCCATTAAGAATCTACCTCAGAACACAATCTATAACTTTGCCTTTATCATTTTGTGCCGCCCTTTCAATTCTACTGCACGTGCCCATAAACTATCTTCTTGTTTCAAGGCTTGGTTTGGGCATCAAAGGTGTGGCACTAAGTGGTGTTTGGACAAACTTCAATCTTGTGGGATCATTAATTGCCTACATAATTTTCTCCAAAGTTTATAGGAAAACATGGGGTGGGATATCCATGGACTGCTTCAGGGACTGGAAATCCCTATTGAATTTGGCCATTCCAAGCTGCATTTCCGTCTGCCTCGAATGGTGGTGGTACGAAATCATGATCCTGCTCTGTGGATTGCTAATGAACCCCAAGGCAACTGTTGCCTCGATGGGGATTCTGATCCAAACCACTGCATTAATCTACATATTCCCATCTTCTCTTAGCTTCAGTATGTCAACAAGAGTAGGCAACGAACTAGGTGCCAGCCAACCAGGAAAGGCGAAGCGTGCAGCGATAGTAGGCCTCTCCGGCAGCTTCATACTCGGGCTTTCGGCTCTGTTCTTCACAGTTTCAGTGAGAAACATTTGGGCTAAACTTTTCACTCATGACAAAGAGATCATTGCATTGACTTCATTAGTATTACCAATCATAGGACTCTGTGAATTAGGAAACTGCCCACAAACAACAGGCTGTGGGGTGTTGAGGGGAACAGCCAGGCCTAAGGTGGGAGCCAACATTAACTTAGGTTGCTTCTACCTCGTTGGAATGCCGGTCGCAGTAGGTTTAGGGTTCTTCCTGAACTTGGATTTCCAAGGACTTTGGCTTGGACTTTTAGCTGCACAAGCTTCATGTATGATGACAATGATGATTGTTCTGCTGCTAACAGATTGGGAATTTGAGTCCCAGAAAGCCAAAAAACTCACTGGATCCTCCAATGTTGAAATTGAGGAAGAAAAACTGCTTAATGCACGTCAAGTGACTCAACAGGAAGGGACAGTATAACGAACAATATATATTTTAGATAATAAATTAGGTGACCACATTGTTGTTCACGTTATTAACATGTAAAGTAGGAAGCAGTAGGATTAATCTTTTAATTCTTGGATTGCTAATTCTCCAGCCTTGAAAATTCAAGCTTGAACTTTGTCTCTTGTACTCTACATAGGCAGCATATACCAAGAATTTAATTAATTAATTAAGGATCAGCAGCCATCTTCATTGAATTTACCATGTTGTAATACTTCTAGTTAGGTAGGTAATGAAGTTATTCTGTAACCAGAGGATAACGCGTTGAATTTTCCTTCTTGTAACTACCATTCTTGTTCAAAGATGTTTCAACGCAGTTCTTTTAGTTTTTATTTTATTTTGTTCTATTTTTACTCGTGACTCCGGTGTTCATATTTTGATATTCCAATGCCACATGGATAGAAAGAGTAAAATGCACCAAGTGTACCCCCCACCCCCTCCCTTTCTTTGAAGCACCAGCAAGTACATCATCTTTTTTATAACTTTTGCAACAAAGACCATTTTAAATGGTAAAATACAATCAATGCTCTTTTTATCCAAAATTGGAACTTCAAGAAAACTGCAAAGAAACTCTTCTTCTTCACCCACCTCACCCCGGAAAAAATCTCATTCTTCTGACTAATGGAGAACCTATTTGTGTGTTCGAGGGTCCTAATTTAGGCTCGTGAGTTCGAATATTGGCCTTTTATTTGATCATGAAAGATAGAATAGGTACTTGTTAATTTCAAATTATAATTTGATCAAATCAATCCCACATATCTCGTTATAAAACCTGAACATAGTACACAAATCTTCCATTCAAATTCAAAATAGAAATGGCCTGCTAACAAATTAATGTGTTGACACTAAGAGTGAGGAAAAAAACCCTGGTAATTAAACCAAGCGGACCAGAAAAACCGTCGGGTTCATGCATGTGGATCCGTTGCCAAGTTAAAACCGAAAAAAACCGGTGACAGAATCAATTATTTCAAAGCTATTGAATCATACGCTCTACGTCACAGTAACAAAGAGACACTACAACAAGGGTGATTCACAACGGGTTCATCTATTTTAGATAAGAGTTTCACTGAAAATTAAGGCACCGACGTGGGTTCACATTTAAACCTGAATGCGACATTAGACATGCGGCGCCTGATAAACACAAATAATTAATTAATTTTGCTAATTGTACTCACACTAATTAAATTCTCTTTAATTAATTAAAGTATGTATGATTATTATTGTTGCCGCTTAGTTAAGTGATGACGACGTTGGTTAATTTCGGAGTGGCACTTAAAGACTAAAGTTAAATTTGATTATTCAAAATAATTGACTGTCGCCTTCTTTGAATTAATCTACCACACTTGCATCTCCATTTTAGTTTGGACATTTTTCAAAAGTTTGAAGAAAGAAACCCATTTAGGGGCGGGACGGAACAAAACTTTAGATAGCTAGTGCAAGTTAACAATTTATACCAGTATATATAAAAGTAAATTAGACTATATGTATTGACAAATCAAAGATAACGTTAGCCACCCCCAATCCCACCCCAACCACATAAATATTCTTGAAGCATTCATTCAAATGGTTAGTTTCAGTCAAACATTCTTGATTTAAAAAAAAAAAAAAAAACATAAAGTAGTGCCCTGAATTTGACACTTCAAAAAAAAAAAGAGATGCCCAATGTATAGATATACATCTTCATACTTTATGATGTAAGCATGTGTTATCTACTTCCATAAAGCACTTTCTTGATATGCCAAAGAGGATTTTATATCAATAGGTTGGTCCCATGCCATGCATGCCATATTGATCATCTTCAACCTTTTCCCTCTTTATTTAGCTTGCGCTTATGTCTACAAGCTAAAGAGATAGTCCTATTTGCCAAGTGATTTTAAGTTTTGTATCATACATGTCCTATTTTAATTTAACAACACTTCATACTATTCATGCGCACAAGCAAGTCGAGCATCCATATGGTCAATGATTGAATCCCGACAATAAATCTTGACAGAGATTTGACTGAGCTGTCAAATCTCGATCTTGACGTTAAGGTGCCATAAATGTGTCAACATTAACAAAGTTAATGCAATAATTCAAGGGACGACACGACGTGTCATGCTTATTAATTGGAGGGCCTTTGATTTTTAATCAAATTTGTTCTAAATCGTCTTTCTTATATGTATACATAACAAAATGATACTCGGTTGTGGAGTCTATAGAAAGAGTGCCTTCAATTAGCACGTAACAACAAACTTGTTCATGTAAGTAGTAAGGTAATAAACTCTGATTAATTAACTTTCCGTCGTGTTGGAATCCATTGTAACCAAAATTAATTATTCTTTGAAAAAAACTAACTATCGTCAATCTCTATCTTTTTTATGTTCTCTTTATAGAAGCAGATATGCACGACCACAATAGTATAATATAGAACAACTATTCTCTTGTAAAAGAATATAAAAAGGAGAGTCGTTTTCAAATTGAAGTGCACAAGATGGCCACTTCCAAAATTCCATCAAGGAGTCTACATGCGCACTCGCGCCCTACGGCCGAGACAAGGCGGCGCCGTCATTTGATTTTTGACAATTTCCATTAATTTATATTAATTAATTAATTAATATTAGTAGTAACATTTTTCTTATGCATTTTCCTTTTCCTTTTTATTCTCACCCGCACTTGATAAAAAGTTAAGGAATTATATAAAATAAATTTAAAATTCAAGTTCAAAAGAAATAAAATTAGTAAATAGACTTCATTGATGACAATATACTTGATAAAAAGTTAAGGAATTATATAAAATAAATTTAAAATTCAAGTTCAAAAGAAATAAAATTAGTAAATAGACTTCATTGATGACAATATACATTTATATATATTATTATAGCAAAATTTTCGTTCTAATTATCATTTTGCTTTGTCAGCGTAGTAAAAAAATTAAAAAAGTTCTAAACATTGAGTATCTGTGTCGACAATTGTTACTGAATAAAAAATCATTAAAGTATTCTGTTTGCACTCTTAAATCATGGAATTATATCAACTAAGAGAATGAACCTAATTTTTGGTTTTATCCTCAAAGTTTTTCATGTCGAAATTTACTAGAAAGAAATAGGAGATTGTGTTGGAATCAATGAGACACCAGTTTCCAGAAAAATTCTCTTACTCAGCTGAAAACTTTGAATTATTAAAAGTAAAACCTCATCCTTTGAAATTGGAAGATTTCTAATCCAAACTTCATGATAAGATGTTGTCAAATTAGGTAAAGCTTGTTTTAGTGATAATGACATTCTTAATCTTGTTGCTCTGTGTCTTCTTTCATGTTGTGTCATGAAGCATATGCCTTTGGTTTTGCACCTTTTTCGCTAGGTAGAGGTTTCCCACTTGGGGTCTCTATCTAAATGTACAAATTGATTTTTGCTACAAGTAGTTGAAAGACACTTATTGAATCGCTCTCCTTACAAGTTCCATATAGACATATTCTTTATATTTTTTTGCATTGATGAATTATTAATCTTTTGCAATATTCTAGTACTCAAGAAACGAGCCGGGAAGAAAGAGAATACCAAATATGATAAGTGTGAACATCAGTGTAACTATGAAATGTGTGGATAAAAAAAAAATGAGATAATTAGAGATTTTACCTCCTTTTGAATTAGACACTTAATTTTACACCTTTGTCAAGAAAATCCTTCACTTTCACCGGGAAATAAAAGACTACAAAGGTAGGTTTACTTTGGAGCCTGCTGTGAAAATGGGCCCAATGGGTAGATTCATGTCCCAGAACTAGAGTTGGCCCAAGGGCTCAGATGTTAGGTTTTGCACTTGCCTAACGTAACTTATAAGTGTTTTTTTAGGACTCTTTAGAAACGTACCTTACAAATACATTTGAATTTGAAAATTACGGTCAAAAGAAATTGACGTTCTGAATCTACGGCAAAATTCGTTAAGATACGGCCATAATAGTAGGAAATGAGGGATAATATATTGCAAAGCATATGTCATGCGGCCCATGTGGCCCATTTTATTAGTATTTCCTTTTTTTTTCTTGAAAATAATTATTCATTGAAAATTTTCATAATTATTTTAACTAAGATATAAATAAAGTCAAATAATGATTATTTAGCATTTCCTGTACATTTGACTAAGAGTCAATTGTAAAAAGTCACATTCTCTTTAATTTTTTCAATTACAAAATCACATACAAATTAAAATTATAGATTTACACGAAAAAATGTGTGGCATGTAATTTATTTTAAAAAAAATCGTATAATGATTATTTAGTATATACCAAAAAGTGTCGAGTTGATTGTTAAAAAAAAAAAAAATTCTATATAACTTTTCAATTAAAAGGTCGACTATAGATAAAATCATAAATCTACACAAAAATCGGGCAGCGTGTAATGTTTTGTTTTAAAAAGTCTCATAATGATTTGTTGACATTTACCATTTACATGACTTAAGGCGGTTGTAAAAAATCTTGTTCCATGTGAACATTTTGAATTACAAAGTCATATACAGACTAAAATCATAGATTTAAAGACAAATCTCGTGTCGTGTAAATTTTTGTTTTAAAAAGCCGCATAATGATTATTTGACATTTACACCACACTGACTTAGAGTCGGTTTTAAAAAGCCACATTACATGTTACTTTTTCATTAAAAAGTCTCATAGAAATTAAAATTCTATATTACACAAAAATCACGTTCTATGTAATTTTGTGTTTTAAAAAGTCGTATAATTATTATTTCACTTTTAGTCCATATATGTAACTTATAGTCAGTTGTAAAAAGTCACATAAAATGTAACTATTTCATTTTTTAAAAAGTCACATAGAAATTAAAATCTTACATCTACATAAAAGTCGCATGATGTGTGACTTTTTTTAAAAAAAAATTAATGTCATTTTTATTAAATAATTACATATATTACTTTACAATTTTTTCTATATGTAATATTGTAATTCAGACTTTTTAATTATCGATTACTATATAAGTGGCATAAATGTGACTTTAAGGTTTGATCATACAAATGTGACTTTTCAATTTTCAATTTGATTTTTTAGTTAAAAATTATTATACATATGACTTTTTTATTAAATAGTTATATAAATATGACTTTTTAATATACATGATTTTTTAATTATCGATTACTATATATATGATTTTTTTTATCAAATAGTTACATAAATTTGACTTTCACAATTTCTTTATTCGTATAAAATAACATGTTTAAATAAACATAAATTTTAGTGTTATTTATAAATATTTATAGCAACGTTGCCCTTGAACAATCACCACCTTGAACAAAGATGGGAATAATTATGATTTATGGCAAATCAAAGAAGAGGAACACCGTATTTTTACGGCATTTAGCGTGGACAATTAAGATGGCCGTAATTTTCGAAAGAAAAAAATTATTTGACGTGCTAAGCCTAACTTTCCTTTTTTTTTTTTTTGGTTGGGGGACAAATAAAAAAATAGAGGTATTTGGGCGAATAAGCCTTAGAACATTTGGTTAGGGGTTAGGTCGAGGTACTAGCGTCACACTTCGTTGTTTGTCGATTATTCTTATTAAGTGGATTGCTTTTATGGATGAACACCTTAATTGATAATTCATGTTTACAACGTGGAACGAGACAAACTCACTAGTTGGCAGATTTTCACATAGTGTTAAGTTCCAAAGTAATTTTATAACCAAATTTATCACGTCATTAAATCAAGTTTAAACTTTCATGAGCCTCTTTTCTTTTCTTATCTTATGATTAGCATAGAAAATAAAATCGGATATCTATGTTTTACTCTTGTTTACTATACAACCATATCAAAATTGGCGAAAAAAACAAATGATATTACTAAACTTATTTTATTATTAACTTGTCGATTTATGTGATTGGGAGGCATTTACATGAAAAATAGGCTCTCAATTCATACAAAAGTCATTCTTTATAGTGTACACTAAGTTTTACATATGCAATTACCTAGCTTATTCTATTATCATATTGTCATATTATGTGAAAAAACATATGTTTATCTACCATAAACTTGTCATAGATAAAGGTGAACGTGAGTGTAGGCACAATATACATTAAGCTCGTATGTGGTGCCCAAGTACATGAGAAATTGTGGGGCGTCCTCATAGTATCCCCACAAATCCGTCTCTATTACTTGTGATATTCGATTCCCACTTGAGTTTTTGCTCCAACTTTCGGCTTACCTTTCAAACACCTTGCTGATCAACATCTACAAAAAATTAATTAAACATTGAGTGAGTACTAGGTACCCCGTGAGTAACATAATGTATTAGTTTGCCACAAGATTTCAAGAAAAACCGTTTTACAATTACAAGTTTAATGAGTAAAATATACACAAACCTTTTCAAATGCATAATAGGCCCTAACCACTAGAATCACCTACTACCCGTAGCACAATAATATCATTTAAATGCCAAATTGCTCATGGCAATACATGATACGTGGATCCACAATAACTTCAGTTGACCTCTTACCGAAGTTTCTGAGAGCATTATTAATCAAAGCAGACACCATACTAATCATTCTTATCCCGAGGTCATGGAATGAGTTATAGCATGAGAATGATTCAAAGTCATTCATTACAGAGCGAGTATGGCAGCACTAGTAATGTGTATGCAAGAAAACATTCAATTTCTTATTATCGCAAGATATCAAGTAATCATTCTTTTCATAAGGTGATGGCATGCCAATGGAAACCAAGACATTAGTTACTTACCTTGCTCGTATCCCTTTTTAAAGATTAGTGGATTTCTAGATGTGGCCAAATACCTTCAAATCTTTGGATATTCTTCCACTAAAGTAGCTTTCCAATTAGGGTCTTATATGTATATGAAGAAAGACTTATTTGAAATACAAATGATATGTTTTTGAAGACTTTTTAAGGGTGTTCTAAGCTTTCCTCAATTTATAAACGAATTTCCCTAATTATTTTCTAAAAGTTCTTGGATTCTACCAGTGAAAGAACTCCCAATTGTCCCTAAGACGTTAATACATAGCCAATAGAAATAGCTCCGATTGGACATTCGTGAGGATTCTTGTTATTAAAAATGCCAAGTGTTCTCTCATTCTATCCATGTGAGCAAATCCAATGACCTAAGCATTCTCTAAATTTTTCTACCTTTCACTTAATGAACCCTTCAACTTAATACATTTTATAATTAAGTCCTTGGCTTTTTTGACTATACCATTATACTATCACATTTTTATTTAAGCATTTCTTTGGTCTCACACTCATCACCTGATTAGCCTTGGTCCTTCTTTTAGTAACATTATTAACCAATGAGCATAGTTGTTATAAGTTCAAGAAATCGTTTTTCAACCTCATTAAAGCATAAAAGAATGTTCCCAAATTCCTATCAAGTATCACGGCTAATTAGCCGATTACAAAGATGTTTTCAAACTATTACAGTATGTTTCGTAAAATTACTCACCGAGTCCTTATAGTAAATCATTATTCAAGGTTTAAGTCAAAATAAAATTTTTCAAATTTTCGCGGAGTGTTACAACTGGCACCTCGAGGTTTAGGTCCCAGGTTTGAATTTTTTATATGGGATAATTTTACATTTTTCTTAGCGTTGTGTTTTAGTAGGATAAATACCTATACACATTTATGTTACTATACAGATTTGTAATTATACTTTCAACAAAAAAAAATGGAAATGTAAAGTTACCTTTTTCTATGCCTTAGACTAGATATTGCAATTTTGAAGAGCAATATTAGAATTTACAATTAATTTTTGATGAGCGAATAAAACATATAAGAATCGTGCTACATGTACACAAGAATATCATCTTAGTTGTTGACACTACGGAGATGTTTGATTTTCTTTATTCAAACACATTATAATTTACTAATTTGACTATTAATTTAATAACTGTTTATTTATAACCATAAATCTCAAATTTTTATTAAATTTACACTGCTCATCTCACTTCATTATAATTTCTCATTATAATTTAATTTGAATAAATAGATTCAAAGTTAAAATGGTGATATCACTAATAAAACAATTCTGAACTCATTCAAGACGTCACTCACTAGTGCCCTCAACTCAGGTCCTTTCATTCAATATATATAATTTTTGTGGACGAGAATCAGTTGGTAAAACTTTGACTTTTTAAAGGCGAAATAAAATTGTTCTTCTAGAAAGAAAAAAAAAAAAAAAATCAAGGTAATTGATTGGTTCCGATGTGTTCCATCTTCTTCCCCATTGTAGAGTCGGGGCGCTATATGCATGGTTCGATGGGGGCAATGTTCTTGAAAGACAAAATTTTAGCAACATCTTTATCAAAACTCGACTTGTAACTACTCGATGTATTATTTAAATACATCTTCAACATGCCTCACACAAAGTCATTTTTTTCTTTCTACATCAAAGCGTATTGACCATACAAATATTTTATAATTACGTTGTTGCAAGATTTGAACCCAGGACGTTGCATTATATTTGACTGAGATTGTATAGTGTTCAATTTGCCTTTAATATATGCGATTATTGCCTAACGTGTCCGAAC
>CAVNYN010202557.1:0-16575 GCA_963692815.1 Nyctanthes arbor-tristis | reverse complement strand
AGACTTGTTAAGAATGTTCTAAGCTTTCCCCAATATATGGACGAATTTTCCCTAATTAGTTTCTAAAAGTCCTTGGATTCCACTAATGAAAGGGCTCCCAATTGTCCCTAAGGCGTTAATACCTAGCCAATAGAAATACCTCTAATTATACATTCATGAAAATTCTTGTTTTTAAAATTGCCAAGTGTTATCTCATTTATCCATGTGAACAAATTCAATAGCCCAAACATTCTCTAGATTTTTCTATCTTTTACTTAATGAACCCTTCAACTTAATATATCTTATAATTAAGTCCTTGGCCTTTTGACTATACCATTATAGATTCATATTTCTTGTTTAAGCCTTCTTTGGCCTCAAACTCGTTACTCGATTTGCCTTTGTTTTTCTTTTGGTAATATTACTAATCAATGAATATAGTTGATACAAATCCAAGAAATCGTCTTTCGTCCTCATTAAAACCTACAAGAATGTTTTCAATTTCCTATTAAATGTTACGGCTAATTAGCCGATTACAAAGATGTTTTCAAATTATTATAACATGTTTCGTAAAATTACTTACCGAATCCTTATAGTAAATCATTATTCGAGGTTTAAGTTAAAATAAATTTTTTTTCGCGGAGTGTTACAAATCGACCACATCATACTTAAGGCATGCAGATATTCAAATCCTCTTATCAAATTTTATATCAATTTAAGTTGGAGCCTTTAATTTTGTATATATTATTAGTAACCATACAGTCAGTAATCTAAAATACAAGCTGCCTTGCAAACTTTATGTTTGTGTTATATTATGCAAGGATTACAAATATGCATTTCACATATTTGTTACCAACTATCAATTCCTCTCCCTAATACTGAGAAGACTTAGTGAATGAAGCAACAATCGATAAATCATGTCGTAAAAGATCATCCTTTGGGAATGAAAAATAAATGTTATGTAAAGGTTTAAAACCTGAACATGTATTCTCAGCATTCAAAAATATGCATCTCAATTTTGTGATGGCTCAATTACGCATAAATCGCATTTATAACTCTTAATAAAGAGAGGCTTCTGACCGTAAGCCAACTATAAATGAACTATAATATAAGTTTTATATTTGACAAATTATAACAATACTGCAGGTGAAATACCAGTTTTTTACTTAAATAGAGAATATTATTCTCAATTAATAAAGTAGCAAATAACTTGAGACATATCCAATGGTCTTGCTAAAGTATCCCAACCAAAATATAAATAATTAACAATTTTGAGATTTACTAGCAAGACACAAATGCCTTTATTTTAAATCTGAAACTTTGCTAATTATCAATCAATTAAGCAAATAATCACATAAACCTCGGGTTATGAGTAATATGATACATGTGACCTGTAGTGGATAAAAATTATAAATATCTATAAGGTCTGCATAGAGGGTGAGTGGGCTCACAAAGTTCACCCTAAATATTTTTTAGATATATTTGAAAACTTAGTTTCAAATTTAGCTAGCGATAATTAACAACCAATTGCCTGAGACTATGCAGCATATGAGAATTCTTTAATCAAGTGAAGAAATATCAATACTTTTCATCATTAATAAATCTGGATGATCTAACCTGTCATACCAAATAAAATATTGAACCTTATGTTTAGTGTAAACAAGTAATCTTGTACTAATATGTTAGTACATCATAACAAAAGGTAATTAACCTTAATAAGCTCTTCTAAAACTTTAATTGATGAATAATTGAACTTCAAGCTTAACACAATATTCTAATTGTTATAATATTATATTCAAGATTTAATTAATATGATATATATAAGACCAATTGTGATCTTTTCCGATATTTGTACTACTTCAAGAGTACAATAAAATTTCTAATATGAAATCTTCAGGAGCACATCAAAATCTTGAATCAAATTTGTACTGAAATCTTCAAGATATAAAGTATCTTAATTAGATTGCTTCTTCAAGAGCAAAACTTCAAGTTTTTCCAGAATATTAAAATCCATAATGTCTTGTTCTTCTAGATCATGAACTTTTCATTTGTAATACTAGTAGAGCTATAATTCTCTAATAATAGTAATAAAATTTTTTACTAGATTTAGATTTATCTACTGTCCAGGATAAATATAAGCTTATTTGAGCTATTATTACTCTAGAAGTAATAATTCAATATTAGTCAAACATTCCTCAAGAATATTGAATTGCATGAATTTTAGAATCACCTCTAGGGATAAGCATTATTGCATGTATTAACCTTATACATATGAAAATCTCAAGTTTATCAAGAGATGTGCTACTTTTGGAGCTTAATAAATAATGCTTTTGGAATGAATTTAGACTATTACTACTTTAAGAGTAATGATTCAATATTCTTCAAGAATATTGATTTGTCAAATAAAATAGATCTGGTATAAATTATTCTTCAGGAGCATATAATACTCATACGGTAATATTTCAACCAAATAAAATAAGAAATAAATAATAAAGAAATTGACGCACATAATGAATAAATAAAAGAAATAAATTGCTTCTACAAGAATAATATAGAGCTATTCTTCAAGAATATTTGTGTATCGTGTTTTTTTTTCACGAAAACAATAATCAATCATACATATCACACTCTTCTAGAGCCAATCATATTCTTTAAAAATATTTCTATTTATAATATATTACAATAATCTTCTGAGCTATCATAACAATTATTTAACCATTTTTTTCATAAAACAAAATGAATATAAGATAAAATTGCAATCTTTAAAGGACCATAATAAAAAATATCATCACAATAATCTTCCGAATTATCGATAGATTTCAAAAATCATAATTTTTCAGAAAACATGACAAATATAAATTAATAATTTTACTAATAAATTAAACAATCATATATATATACACCAATATAATTTAAATATCCTAATAACTAATGATCCAAAATAAGGATCACCAATGATATAGTAAAAACGTATCAATTTCCTTTAATAAACCCATGCATTTACTCCATTGTGTATGAGGTATGTAATAATGAAAGGAAACTACTCAGATAAAACTTACTCCATTGTGTATGAGGTATGTAATAATGAAAGGAAACTAATCAGATAAAACTTTTATAGAATACAAAGCAATGAAAACATCTTTTGTTCATAATTCACATAGAAAAAACTCATCTACAATTTAGATTTAAATGAAATCTTTTAGATTTCATAAAAGGTCTTTAAGAGTAACTTACAAGATTTATTAGATATAATTTATACAAAATTTGCTCTTCAAAGTGTATCCTCAATGTAAACTGTTACTACTTCTCAAGTAAATTTTTTTTTTTTAACAATTGTTACTTATTACTTGTTCTTTACAAACAATACATTTCATACTAAATCATTTAAATTGCTACTGTTGTAATAGTAGTTCAATATTCTTTTGGAATATTAAAATTTGTAACAATTTGTTTTGGAACAAATAATATTATCTTCATAGTGATTTTCCAAGAATAATTAATAAATCGTTTCACTAAATTTAAATTGTACAATGAGGTGCTCTTCAGGAGTAATATTAACTTTTCATTGTTAATTACTATTGATGTAAAATGTTTTACTCTGGAACAATAACTAAATATTCGTTAGAAATATTTAGGATACATCTATTATATTATTTTCTCCAAAAATAAGTGATATAGAACTGAAATATAACAATAAAATTGTGCAATATTAGATAATAATATATTAGTTCAATTATAACAATTCATATATATAATAAATATGTATATCTAATGTATGTAATATGAAATAATATCTAATCTAACGGAACACCAATAATAACAATTATAATAATTAAAAAAAAGTATGAATCTTCATGATCTAATAATATTTTCTTCCAGAATAAATATGGTGTTTTCTTTAGAAAATCACAATTATTAATAAATATATCTCATAATTTCAAAAACAAACTATATTCTATCAGAGTACATATTTAGCAACAGATAAGTTATGATTCTTCGATAACACAACGAAGCATTCTATATCAATAATATTCAAGAATATCCATAATTATAGAATTTATGTTTCTTTAGAAAACTATTTTTATTCACACATCTTAGTGCTATTATAGAGTTAGCCATATTCTTGTAGAATATTTAATTAGATAGTATTTTAATTATCCAGGAATTGCTATAATGCAATCATAATAATCTTCAAGATTATTAATGTGATAGAATACTACATCCATATATCAATATATTAATTATAACATATGTAGATAATCATGTGAAATTTTTAAAACTTTATCCAATAAACAACGTATCAATTATGATGCATGGTGTAACATTCTGGGAAATTTAACCCTCAGTTAAGCTATGTGGTCGACGATTTTGACAATAATTGCTTGAATTACATTGGAAGATCTTGAGATCATTGCTTCAACGACAACAAAGAAAGAAATACAGTTCTTCATTGACAAAAATCGAAGTTCAGCGACTAAATTACAAGACGACACAGAGTATATGGTCTCCTCAAGAAATAAACGAGCAAACCTCATTCAGCCAAGTCACATCCTTAGGTGTATGATCACAATTGCGTCAAGTGTCGTGGCATGAATAGCGGAACTCAAATATGATTCAAAAACAACTTAATTCTAACTATTATATAAGGGTAAAGGGTTCCTCAATCTTCCCCAACCAACCACGCGGTCTCTATCTCTCTCGAAAACTTCCAAACTCATCCAACCTCAGAAATAATGGAGAAACAGCTATAAAAACCACCAAAACACCACTCTTATATTTGGAAAAAGCTCCTAACTATATATAGAGAGGTTCTAACGTGAAATATGGCCTTGATTGGGAATAGCAAGGCTTTAAAAGCACTTTTGTACAATTGAATTATTCGAGCCATCTTTGAGGAATTAAAAGGCGAGTAATGCATATTTTTGGCTCTATCATTTTCTATTTCTTGGCTCTCAATGTGTATTGATTTTATCTCTTGGCTCTCTCTTTCGGTTCTCCCTCTTTCTTTTAGAACTCTTGCTTTTCTTTAATTGTATTTAGCCTTTGATGATTGATGGTGCACTATTTCTTTGGAGAAATGATTGTTCCTTGCTCTTGAGCATCGTTAGTGGCGCTATCTACCCGTTTTGCATTTTATTTGTATTGCTTTGTAAAATTATAGCTTTGCTGTATGGTCCTGACCATTTTAAATTGTTATTAATTCACATGGCTTACGGGTAAAGGCTAAACTAATGATGTGCCTGAACTTTATATCTTAGTATCTTTGTCATCTGTTGATCTTCCTTGCATTGTTTTTGCGTGGGTCAATGCATGTTATTTACTGAGTACTTTATACTCACTTTCCCACCTTCTACAACCTTGTAGGTATCAAATTGTATTTATATTGCCTTGTGGCCAAATCGTCCTAAAGGTGGAGAAGATACACATATGATCGATATTTCAGTGTGTGACCAAGGTTTCGTTGTGTGTAGCCCACAATACACTTAATTATCAGAGTGCACAGCGAAAGCATATAAATACTTTTGAATTGTATTTGTAAAGTCTCGCCCTCGATTTTTGACTTGAGATATATGTTTAAATGCTTCTACTATTATTAAAATTGGAAGCGTGACACATAGATCCATAGGAGTTTATCATATCGTGACTAGAATATAATAAAGAATGATAAATTGAGACAAATAGTGGCTTTCATACTTACATTTACTCATAATAGACTGCTACAATTATTTCGAAAAGGAGAACCAATCAAGAGAAAGTTCACGATCTTCTTTCTATTGTACATAAAACAATTGCATGTCATAAAGAATTGAATACAAAAAATTCATCGAATTGAATTTTAGTTTTCCATCCCTATATATGTACATAAATACTTGTGAATCAAATTAATATCTTGAGATCAAATCATATACGTGACAAAAGTAAAAAGACGATGAGTTTGGCTTTTTACGCCATAATAATGAAAATTTGGAGATAATCTTATCATTAAATTGACAGATTATCCTATTGTCAAGTTCAGAATAATCTTACTATTAAATTGGTAAATTATTCAAATTGAAAACTGTCAGTACGAAAAATTCTACACCTTGGCGTTATTAATTTTTGTCTAGAGTGTCAAATATTGTTTTACATTGTCACGATTTTTATATAACATTCTTTCACGTGCGATATTATTTGTAGCATGCAAATTTTGGATGTCTTGGGCCGAAAGACTTAGGCGGGGACGTGTATACCCAGTCTTAAGGCACAAAAATCTTAATTCATGCAATTTATTAGTTTTCTAGTTTGAGTTAAATTGTTATTGCCTTATTTAACTAGGGCTTTTACTTATGCATGTTAAATCCAATTCGAATTAGGAAAGTTTGAGCTTATGGTAACTATCTATTCTAACTACCTTATTCTCCTACATGTGTATGGTAATGCAGGGGACTTGTTTTTTTTTTTTTTTTTTTTAACAACAACTCGAAGATGTGTCTATATATGTATATTATTCTTGTAGGTTTAAAAAAAAGAGTCGAGCCATTTATTGATACACTTTAAGGACTCGATCGAGACAATGCTTCAAGAAATATTCTTTATACTCGATGTCAGTGATCACAAGAAGAAATAAACACTGTAGTGAGACTTGTTCTTGCACAAACCTTTAACGTTTTCCATATTGTGTTTGTGTTTGGCATACCCTTCGAGTACATAGTAGGCAACCATATTCGTGCAATGGACATATTCACGGAGGTTGAAAGTAGTTTAGGAGGTTAAGTCATCCCAAGATGAGTTTTAGAGATCTCTAGGAGTTTGATGGACGTTCCATGAGGCGCGCGGGAGAAAGAAAGAGTAATAGGAGTTGGCCCATTGTCAAAAAGGCGTGAAGAGTGAGTCTTTTATAAGTTTATCTTTTGAATATTTAGTGTTTATTGTGATAGCACATTTCTATTTTTTCTTTATATTAAGCTTACCTCTTAATTAGTGGATTTGTTTGTCCAGTAGCAAGAGTGTCTACAGTTTTTCCTAATTGGATTTCTGCGTAATCATTCTAATGTTATTTAATTCCGCATTCATACCAGAGTTAGACACATCTAGGTCGCGTTACACTTTATACCGTTAAAATATATCTAGGTAGGATACATCCTGACTAGAGTCTGGACAACCACAATTCTACAAAAACCATCTAACCATTAAAATTGGTAGAGGTTTCCAACTACGACACAAAAATTAATTATCTAAAAGTAAACATACATAATAATAAAATTATTTGTGCATGGTTTATATAATGAAAGAAAATAATTAACCACAACCATGCATGATTTGTTGTTCATATGACCATGGAAAAAATATCAATGAAACCACCGATGCTTTTGACAGAAGAGAGGAAAAATAAAGTAAAATCATATCTAAAGAAGAGAAAGAAAAGAAACTAACGGTTCGTGCTGATAACATGTTATGAACTAAAAGGAAAAATATGGAAAAATAGAGAGAAAAAAAAAAGAGAAAACTCAATAATTATGTGTATTGAGAGGAAACTTAAGAATTGTGTGTATCATTATGAGAACCAAAGACCCTTATTTATAGGTAAAAATCTAGAGTTTTGGGGTAAAGTAGTCATTTACAATATAATTAAATAAGTTACAACAAATTTAATTAGATTAACTCTCTCTCTCTCTTCAATTTTTTGGAGAGAGAATTATAAATGATGAATGAAAATATCTCTCTCTCTCTCTCTTCAGTTTTTTGGAGAGATAATTATAAATGATAAATGAAAGAGTAATGCTATTTCACACTACTGGTACTTGACATCATATCAATGTGGCATTGAATGATAAGTTAAATCAAGTGGATCCTTTATTCATGCATTTTCACTTATCATTCAATGCCACATTAGTTGCCACATAGACTGGTGTCAAGCACCACTAGTACTACATACTATTATTCTAAATGAAATACTATTAGCAATTACAAGATAATACAAAAAATCAAGTAATATTTAACTTTATTGTTTTTCATTCTTGAATTGAAATATAATTATATCCACCACATGATGAAAATGAATACATATTTGCCTTCTTTTATAAAGTTGAACTTGAAAAAATAAAATAAAATGCTCTCTGTATTTCCTATTACATAATTAAATAATTAACAGAGTATTTAGGTTGCAATTTTTTAGTTTCAATAAGAGTACTTAGTCTCTTCAATTTATATAATTTATAGTTTTTCTTATCTTTTTATAGTTTAATTTATAAGTTTTCTTATCTTTTCATAGGAAAAAGGTGTTTTACTAGTACTAGTATATCAGAGCATGGATAGTGTTGGGGGAAAAAACCCAAATTTAAGTTTTTCCCACAACAAAATCAAGTTATGTATGAAATGGGAGGGGAAAAATTTTATTTTGGGGGGAAAAAACGCAAATGAATTTGGCCCATCATTTGGGTTTTTTCCCCTTTCCCATTTTCCCTCAATCTAATAAAATACTATTTTTCACCCACTTTCACTCATCTTCTAATCCAATAAAATACCGTCACGTATCCAATTTATATTTTCCCCCACTTTTTCTCCTTATATATTATTTGGAAATAGGTTTTTACCCACTGATTTTTTCCCCTTGGCTTTTTTCCATTGGTTTTTTCTCCCAACATTAATCTTGCTCTCAAGCATGATATGTGGAATGTAAATTCTAAAAGTAGCATGTGTAAATCATAAAAACATTCTAAGTAGACGGTGTCTTTTGTAAATTTCCTTATTTGAAAGGAAATACAACTTGGAGATAATCATTGAGACAATGTTTTATAAAATGAACGGTAAATTCACAATCTTACATTAGTGTATTGTATTATTCAGAAAAAATAATTTAAGGATAAGAACGGTGAATTTTATCCTATTTTGTAAACGATTGTATGAATAATTACCTATAAATAGTGAAATTCTAAATGAAAATAAGATAAAAGCCTTCTGCTCCTATCTCTAACTTATCATGCCATTTGGAGGTTCAAGTGACTACTGGGGACTACTTGGTAAGAGCCCCTTCTCCAATCAAGTAGAGAACGACAAATATTAGCCATTTTGCAGCTCCTCTTGATATGGGTTTGCCTTCTGGAGTCGCCTCACTACTGGTAAAGCGTAAAGAACAAAATTAATAGTAGAACGTGGTTTATGATGGTCTTTACGAAATCTATATCTATATATCAGCTAAATGAGAGGAGTTGCAGTAAAGATTTACTGTAATTATCCCGCCATATCTACTGTAAGTAAGGATATTTAGGTCTTTTCAATTTTTGTTGGCTTCGCTATGCAATAAATATCATATTATTCCTTTGTTTTTTTATTTATAAATTCTTTCAATTTCCAACCTCCTTTCAATCAATCTTATCCAAACCTCAATTCAAATGTTATCAGCTATCTTATCTGTTTAGATTTATCAATTTAAATTTGTGATTTATGGATTGCAATTCATTGTCTTTACCCAGAAAAAATTGCTTTTATTTAGTCAAGATTTTTTTTAATTAGATTAGGGTATTTCTATTTATAAATTCAACTAATAAATTCTTGGGCCTTTTAATAGCCTTTCTGATTCGTTATTCTTAGAAGTACGCAATAACATTTAATTAGAAAAAGATATATAAAAATCCTTGGTATTAAACATTCTTGATATAAAAATAATGAATAACGACTAAAAATCCCTATTATGAATTTACAAGTTTCTTTGAACAATTATGAGTTTATGTATTTTGATTTGATAGACCTTTTTTGTATCACTACTGCAATTTAAGCATGGCATTGAAAAAATAGAGTATGAGACTTCACTGATACAAAATGTACGGAAAGGTTGTGGATTATGTGTGAAATTTACTTTATCATATATGTTTTTTATTACCCATATATTTTCAATATTTTTAAACGATTTTTCTAATGTTCAAAGTGTTGTGTTGACACGAATAGTTTGACATATCATTATCAAAAAATTCAGTTACAAAATATAAGTCCTAACAAAAAGTTTTGATATGAATAACTTGACATATCATAACTATTGAGTTTCACTACTGTATTGAAAATTTATAATAATTTTATTATTGCATAAGATTAAGTGATCTCCCTGTGTAATGTACAGGTGAAAATCTAGTATTATTTATAAGGAAGTTTTAAAAAATCTTTTACAAAATACAGTATTTCTACTTTCTTATCTATATATATTGTGTGACTAGGGAAAAAATAATTAAAAGCCATGATAGTGAATTTTTCATGTGTTATAGGAAATTTTGTAAAGATTTCTCTAGAAATAGCAGGGGTCGAAAGAAAAATTTTATAGAGACATAAACGGATAACATGAATAATGGACATTGTAAATGTGGATCTAACTTAACAGTTAACACCTCCTATGAATGCAATACCTGAATATAAGATCTCAATATCCAGAATCATTTGGCAATAAATATTTAAGCCATCATTAACCCACATACATACATACATTTTTCAGTCTAGAATATTCAAAGACCTCTGTAGAAATGGTTATAATCACTTAGAAAATTGTAGGACGATGAACATCTATGAAGAATAACCTAGAGAAAAAATATCAATGGTAAAATATAGTCAATCTTCTCATGTATTTAAATAAAATTAACCTATAAAAGTTAGAAAATTTATACCTTTACTTCAATTATCTCTAAATGCCCAAATATTTAAAATATTTGAAATGAAAGTTGAACAAATTCTAGAAACGATACAATTTTCAGAAACTTACTTTGCCTCTTACTTCTTTATAATAGGAGTTGAATTATAGAAATCAAAACGAAGGAAAGAAAGAAAAAACAGTGAGTAAAAAGTGAATTCAAAAATCAATTAAAATATATAGCAAAATGAAAGCATTAGAAAACAAAAAAAATCAATGGTTCAGAATTTGTTAAAGAATCTCAATTAAAATTGACCCAACCGTGTCGACCAGATGGATCAACCTCAATAAATAGGAGTTTTGGACCACAGTCGGGCTCTGATACTGGATCTTGAGGCATTCTCTAAATTCTATATTGAGTGAAATCAATTATAAATAAAACTATTAAAATATATCTCATATTTAGATGTAGTGATGATATTTTTCTACTTATTATTGTTGTTGTTATTATTTTTCCCGATTTCAGCTATGATTTGCCATTAGTCCTATTAATTGATAATTGAATTTAATAAATACAAACAAATTCTTGTTGTTTCTAATTCAAAGATTTTGAGAAAAATTTAAGTACTAACTAGACTACGTAATTTACGTCAACCGATTAAAAAATAAGAGATATGAAATATATATTTTTTACATGAATAATGCTATTTATCTAGATTGAATATCAGTCTCCAGTCTAGTTGTCATTTCATTATTGGTTGTTTAATAAATCAATGCTTACATGTATTTATGTATCTCCACTCATCCTTCAATGTAGCAATGCCAACTATACTAAAGATCGGGCTCAAATCTAGATAAATAGTATTACTCCTTTTACATCTCCATCCAAAATTAAAATAAATATGGGATGGAGATTTTTCTAAATTAACTCTATCCCTTAATAGTAAAGGTAATGAGAATATGATAAAAAGCCACCCAACATTTTTGAATTTAAACTCTTTTTTTTTTTTTTTGAGCTTTAAAAAAAAATCCTATAATAATCTCATACATACATACATATATATATATATATTAATGAGAGTTGTCTGGCTAAATTAGCATAATTTTCTATTGTTTCCTGTTCAAAGTGCTTTTCACGTTAATGCTGAGGCCATATACCATCAAAACTCAGAAAACGAGTAACCCTATCCTTTCTCTTTCCATTATTGGATCCTCTACTTCGACTCGATCTCAACCCCTAAATCTCATCACTATGCCATTTATTCTCACTCAACGCGATGCTGCTACCGCCACTAATGTCTTTAGCGATTATGTTGTTGCCGCCGCTGCCCGCCGGTATCGTTGGAGGATATTTGACCTAGTAATGATGAGTCAAAGCTTTGACTTATCATCGACTTTCTTGGTTATGTTGCAAAGCTATTTTGTTTAGTACGAGGTTGCTTCACATTTTGTGATGCTTAAACTGCTTAAAAATTTGGAAGAAGAAATATATGTGTTTGTCTATATGTTGAATTTTTTGGAATACAAAATTTTCATGTCGGAAGTGGGCTATGGAGCGAACAGGTTGTTTGTGATTTGCTGGCGAGATAAATTGCACTAAAATTAGTACACGGCTTTTGTGAGGGAAAATTCAACTATAAGATCGGATTTGAAATAACAATTAATATAATGCTTTTGCAAAGTAAAATTAGATTATATAAGATTGGATTGTAAAAAATGACATCTGAATATTAAGTTTTTTCTTTTCTTGCAAACGAGCAAATGGTAATGTGTCCTTTTTTTTTAACAGCTCTAGTAATAAAGAAAACTTCCCTTGTTATCAGTGGCTAAATATATAATTTTATAGAATTATAATGGAAAAATTGCATTTAAAGTCCCAGTGTTGCCGATTCGTACCAACTGGGACCTATCTTCAAGTTTGCAATTTTAAGCCAACGATGCTCTGGTATGACTTTCGAAAAGTTCAAAACAACATCGAAACATAGGAAGTGAATAGAGTAATTTCTTCAAGATAGGTAGAAGTTTACATTTGCCATTAAATAGTTGGTAACAAAGAAGCCATGCCACTTATATGAATCAGCTTTGTTCTAAAATCGACGACCTCCACACGGCGACGATAGAGACGACAACATTGATAATATCGACGTACAGTGTTGGATAAGTTGAAAAATTATGATAATCTATAATCATTTGCATCTTCCTTTTCGTTTTCAAGTGATTATTGAAGGCAGCGTCTGTATAAAGGTCCATTCGAAAGTTAACACTTGAAAGTAGATATCATTTTGAGTAAAATAAAAATATGAGACGCCAAGATTTCGTGTATTTCTTTTAAAAATTTAGAACTTTGAACTTTGATTACAATTTTTGAAGTAGGTTAAATTAACTTTCCGTCCAAAGAAAAATCAATCTAGGCTGATGTTATATTTAGCAAAATATGAAGCAAGTGACTTTTAAGAACTGTAAAAACAATAATGATAATCAAAATCCCAGTGATATGAGATTCTTTCAAGTTACAAAGGGATATGAACAAAACATAACAACAAATGCAGCATCAGCCAACTAGAAAGTGATGATAGCACCTTAGATTGGATATTATTATGGAGGAATAGCAGAGAAGGAAAGAGCAAAATTCTCATCATCATATCATCCAATACCAGTACAAATATCCCTTGGCAGTTCTGCAGTGCATCTCCATATGGGCATATGTGGCTCGGCTGGTTAATGTATAAAACCTGAACACGAAACCTGAACTAACGGCTCATAATACTTGAACATAAAACCTGAAGTCCCTCAACTGAATTGTTACTAGACGAGAATACCCAGAATCTTCTGGCAAGAAATTTAATTGTGTCATTAGCCCAGTGAAATACCTATTCATCTCAACAACCAAGGAAGTTACTGGTTCTTGAGTGCATTCATTCTCTCTCTAAGGTAGTAAAGCTTGGCCCTCCGTACTTTCTTCTTGTCCAGTACCTTAATTTCCTTTATGTTTGGCGAATACCTGTCATAACCAACTCCTTTAATCCTCTTCCCAGATATAAGTAACTTGACAACTTAAAAAACAGCACAATAACGGCAAATCGCAGCCAAAAGCAGAAAGCTTTCACCCGTCAAAACATAGTGATAAAGAGGTCAGCTAAAAGTACATACTTTATAAACTGAAGAAAATCTTCGTACAAAATAAAAAGTGGAAATTAATTCAACCTCCTATCTAAAAAGTATGCAACCACTTGAATACTCACAAAGGGAAAAGAGATTCAACACCAACTCCAGCTACAAGTCTTCTTATCCTAAACGTGGTATTGATACCCGCATTTCGTCTGGCTATAACAATGCCTTTTATGACTGAAACACGTCTTTTGTTATCTGGTACTTCCTGTGAGAGATCACAACAAAGCACATGAATATGAAGAATCAATGCTAAATTAGAAACAAGAAAATGTTATCGTACCAGAAGAAAAATAAAAAAATGGATGAGTTTCCAGCCAAAGCATTTCATACCAATTTGAGCTGGACAATGTATCCAGGCCTTATGTCAGGTATCTCTCGTTCTTTTTTCACTTCCTCGACTGCTTCCTTGTCAAGTATCTGCAGGTAAAGTAAATGAAGATTCTCACTTGGAAAATCTAAACTAACTTCTAAAGCATAAAAATAAACAGAATGAAGTAAATTTAGACTTCGCACACCTGCATTATGTTCCTGGCTGTTTTATCAAGCCTCTTGAATTTGATACGTTGAGGCACGTCAGAAGTGGAAGCATCTTGAGAAGCAGGTCCAATTGTTGTTACACTTCTACTGGGTAAAGTGTAGAGCCTTGTAGCCGATTGATTCACTAAGCTTATACTTCCGTAAGACAGTGCCTTAAAAGCTACGCCTTCATTCACAGATTTGGTGGCAAAATGTTTAGTCTGAAAAACAAGAATACACTTCCCTATCAGAAGAAGTTTAAAAAGTGAAAAGAGTAGTGTAGAGGTTGATATGATAAAGCTAATCTTTCAGCCAATTATATATTTTGTTATCATCCAAATGATATAAGCAATTAAGCACCTCAAGTTTCTTTTGCTTTCATAAATTCTGGCATTGAGAAATGATTCATTTGATCAAAATTAAGAGAGTATGTGCAAAAGTCAAAAGTATCTTATCACATCAAAAGCCAGCAGAGAAGTGCTATACAACATGTATGGTTAGACACACACAGAAACAATAATGGGAACATCTCTTCCAAAGCTCCCATATTTTAGTTGATAAAAAGATGTTGCTATTTACTATTCACATGGTCATGCCCCAGCCACCATCAATGTGCTATCAATCACATTTCAGGAGAACACCAGTAGTTTATTGCCCTCCCTAAAGCCACAACTCTACCACTAACTAAAACTACACACACCATCTGAACAATAAGCATTTCCAAGGATAGAATGACTGAGCTGGATTTACAGAATTGATGGTTGCTACCGAGTTCATACAGGTGTCATTCAAATGAAGGAAAAGAGAGTAATTTGAAATAAATGAATACACTAGTTTGCTTTGTTAAATTGACACTCGATTGTTCCAACATCACATTTACCACAGTTTTCCATCAAATATCTAACCTTAATGCAACTTAAGAAAGGCTTTCATGAAGCTCATCTAAACTAGATTATATAGATGCACAAGTGAAGCTCACACATATATCTATGCTGGTCAAGGATATGCAGTCACCTGAGATTTGGTCAGAAACTCATTGGACATTGGCCCAAAGAATGGGAGAATGACATAAAAATTTTAGTAAAAGGTAAGCTTGGGGAAAAGTCCAAGACTGAACTCTATTCAGGTCTTACCAGAAAAAGTACCCAAGCTTGGCAAAAAGCTCACCTCTGTTGCACTTATCTACAAAAGAAAAATGCTTCGGCAACCTTCTGCAATACGATCATAACAAAAACCTTGAACATTAAGGGTGGGCTCTTTCTTCTCTATCATTCAAGCATCACTCTCATTTTCTCTTATTAAAATAGAAACTGAAAACTACATAATGCTTATTCTGAACAAATTAAGCCACGTTCAATTCTTAATTTCAGGGCAACTTATGTGAAACACAAACGATTTACTCCATGAAGCATAGAGAACTGGATATATTTAAAATATAAACAGCAATGCTAAAGTAACACGGAGGTTTAAATGCACATCTCAACCTTAGACCATGTAATAAACTAATTTCAACCAACAACATAATACTTCAAGAAAAAGAGCCAGGCTTGTAAACTAAAGATTCAGCGATCAATAACCATACATACGTAAAAGACCCTTACTGAAAAGAAGGCTGAGCTAGAACCAGAAGGAGAGTTGAACTGCGATGAGCGAGCAAAAGAGGGACATTGAATTTTCGAATATAAAGGACCGACTGATTTAAAGTCACAATTTTTCAGGTTGTTGACCGTTTGTCTCGTGAAGAGTCGAATTTTCCCATACAATGATTGCATTTCTATCTTCTCAATTAAGACCTGTGACACAAGGAAAACAAGATAGCATCAATTAACGGTGGAAGGGCGGCGGCGTTGGCGGAGGATTTGGCGAGATGAACTGAAGAAATTTTAGGGATTTATGGTTCTCTCTCTCTCTCTCTCTCTCTCTCTCTCTCTCTCTCTCTCTGGCTGTGGATGTGCAAAATGAGGAAAAAAATTCCAAAGCTCTAGAAGGAGAGAACGGTAAAGGCCCATTTCCTGGAACTGTCAATTACGTAAATAAATCTGAATCACCATCAAGTTTGGCAATGGAGAACACAGGAGTGTGACCTACCTTCTAGAGATCAAAGCAACAAGAGACCAAAAGGCGATCAAGACGTCGCCTTTCCCCTCTCCCGCACACTATACCGTAGCTTGCTCCTTAAACCCTAAAGGCCCCGATTCTCGCTGCAGCATACCAGGAGAAAAACGGAATATTGCAATTGAGGTCCTCAAGATTATCAAAAAGTACAATTGAGGACCCACTTAGTTAGATTTATAAAATCAATCTATAAAAGAAATTTATAA
>CAVNYN010202556.1:0-38699 GCA_963692815.1 Nyctanthes arbor-tristis | reverse complement strand
CAAAACCCACCAAACGCACATGGACTCAATTTCATCTTATGGTGCAAAAGGTATGACAGAAGGCCCCTTGTGCGCAAAAGTTTACAGTTTGCGGGAGGAACCAAGGTCCATTTGAGGCATATCCCGCCATTTACCTCATTCAGGGTTCTACGAGCGGGGTCCTAGAGGCCCAAAATTAGTCCGGTGTAAGTTAGGATACCTGGTGCCAATCAAAAAAAAAAAAAAAAGAAAAGGAAAAGTCTAATGTCATGAAAGAATAACGTATTATATATATATTAAAAAAATATGAGTGCAAACACAATAGGCAAGTCGACAAGGAATCCAATTAATTAGCTTTATGGTCAAGAATTGAGCAGTCTAGATCTAACACTATATATTATGACACCATATAGTGTCATATGACTATATAGTGTATATCGAGACAAGCTACACAAGAAACGACAATTATGTGACACGCAATGATGCTCACCACATGACCATGTGGTACTATATGATGCCATATATATAGTTCTATATTATTTTTAAGAATTGAGGGCAACCTAACATAATCAAGAAAAACAACACCTGTCCCCGGAGGCATAACTTAAGTGGTTAAACAATCAGCATAAAGGCTTACTTTCAGCGACAGTGTGGGGAGTTTGAAACCCATTGAAAACATTTGGAGGGATTATTTACACATCATTGCCAAGTGTTGGAGGTGTGGCAGTAGGCTCCTTTGTGCTCATAACTGTATAGTCTTATGAGGGAAACCAGAGACCAGTTGAGGCACATCCCGCTATTTACCTTTTCCAGGGTTTTAGGGACAAGGGTCCTGGAGGCTCAGGATTATTCTAGCGCAAGAGAAGATACCTGTTGTCAATAAAAAAAAAAGAAAAGAAAAATACATATATATATATATATATATGAGGCCGACCCTTAGAAAATTGATGAATGGGGCTTTTCAATGGGTAAACTGCTGTAAAGGCCCTCAATCTTTACATTAATTTACACCTTCATTAACCTTTAAATCTGGACTAATAAGTCTCTAACTTTTTGCATTTATTTGCATTTTCATCCAAATACATATATTTGACTATTAAAATATTCGGGGTCATTTGACAACCATCTAAATAGAGTATTATTATAATTGAAATTAAATTTCAAATTTATATCACAGAAAAATGACATATGTACACAAAGAAGTAACAAGAGTGTATAATGATGAAATTTCAAATTAAGTATCATATGACTATTTGTTCATTATCCATACGTCTATTTTATATACTCTTTACGTGATACGGATTTTAGATTTCATTTCAATTATAATAAGATTCTATTTAAATGGCTGTCAAACAAACCGTAATATTTTAATGTGTGTATTTCAATGGAAATGCAAACGATTGTAAACCTATTGGTCCAAATTTAAAGGCGGGGGACGAACATGCAAATGAATACAAAAGTTGGGCATATGCTGCAATTTACCCCTCTTCAATTTGAGAGATTAGCAAAGCAGACATTGCCTAGGCCGTATATATAAGCAAAATTATATATTGAAAGCTTTAACATTTTGTGTCATGCAACTTCTAATGTAGGGCACCTTTGAGCACAAGAATGTTCAGAGAATTCCATGCCTTTGCCACCTCTAGTGTTTCTACATGTTGCATGCTATGTTTCTTGTCCTCTACGTCTATGGAATATCTTATGGGCATATATTCAGAGAGGATTAGATAGTAACGAACAATACTAGGATAAAATTTATGTTGTTTGAAAGAAAAAAGGAAAAGTCACGTATATAGTATATATTTATATGTAAGACTCGTATAAATTACTATTAGACTTAAAAGTAGAATCAGAATAGAACGTGACGATATTCACAGTCAAATTTCAATGTGGAGAAGTGCAAAATCATTGGACATGAATGGATGGATCCGTAATCCCTTTACTAATTGGATATCATTTCTTTGTGGATTCCTATACCACGGCCCTAACCCAATCCCAATCCCAATCCCAATCCCAAGGAAGACTGAAGCTTTGAAGGATCTTTCGATTCAGATGCAAGCAATTCACAGACATTCCTATTTTAAAATTATGTGCTTAGGTCATCGAGGGAATAGAAACCCAGAAAATACCCAGTTACGTCGCCAAATTATTATAATTAAGTAACAATAAGTACAAGTTGGCGTCAGAAAGAAATAGAAGTTTAGATTATTGTTTATTACAGTATAAAGTAGCGGGTATAAAATGCAACAAGCCCATAAACATGACCGAAAATTCGGTGGATGGTGAAAAAAACATTTGGTAGCCACGAGAATCAAGAAACGACAGGCAACATTCAAGAATAGGAAACAGTAGAATAAATTCAAGAAAAGCTTGTTTTGCTTAAGGGTTTTTATAGAGTTTCTTTGTTGATTAGGCATTGGGATCAGTGTTTGTGCCATGTGAATTATAGGTGTACAAGCATGGGATGCCTACCCTTTGTTTCAACAATCATTCTCCCTTCTCTTCTCAGCCTTTTCACCATTAAAAAGCAGGCTACTGCTCAGTTTCTTCTTGTCGATTCACAAAGGAAAAAGTATTGTTCTGCTTGCTTCAGTTTCAAAAACCAATCTCTTTCTTGCTTCAAGGTACTTCCTTAAAACTTCATTTAATGTTGTAGCATTTTATAAGTCGTCGAGTAACGTAGACAGTTTGCTCGTCTAAGATATTTATTAAGAACGACAAAGAAATCCCGTCTGCGTTGTCCAATCGAGTACAGTATAAAAGTCTTATTTTTCCATATTGAAAGAGGTTATATTGTACTGTCTAGTCTTGTTTATCAAACACAACTACATAACACTCGAAAGCTAGTATATTTATGTGTTGGCTGGTGTTTGTCTCTCCCCCTTCCCAGACCCACCCGCCCGTATTGGTCTTGGCCTTGCACACAGTTGTCACTCTCATTGACAGCAAAGATCATTAATTTATGAACTACCAAAGAGTTGGGATAATTTGAAGGTTTAAGAAATTTCATATGTTTCTGCTTTTTAAGTGTTTGTTCATTTGTGGTATAACCCAACTATAGAAAAAAGGCAAATGCCTTGAGGTTTTTGACCAAAATGCCCTTGAAAATTATGAGGTTCTGAGGGTTCTCATCAGTCAAAATCTAGACAATGAGACACATGACATATCGTGTTAAGCAATGGAACTGCGTGAAGTGCCTTATTTGTCCCTAAATTTCACATGCAGAAAAATAACAAAAACATCACTGTCTTGTCTGTCCCACACTTTAGTGTTCTCAACATCCAGGAAGAAAAGTCTCTAGTGCCAAACTCACAGACATTTAGGGTCTGGTCGACTCGCAGTATTGATCAAGACTAGACGAGACAGGACAAAATATTAGATGAGCGTTTTTACTTGGTCCATCTCAAGAAACAAAACTATGTTACTCTAAAGTATCCTGCACCAATACCATTTATCTGATGTTGAATGTATGAAATTTAATGCTCTCATGCAGAGATGGACTCAGCCGAAAATGCGCGGAGAAAGTCGACGAGTGGCGGACCACCTCTCCCGAGGGACTCTCGGGGTTCGCTAGAAGTGTTCAATCCATCAACCTATTCTTCGTCCTCGGCCAGGGCAACCAGCCCAGTGTTCGGATCACAGCCCTCTTGGCAGAGTTGGATAGAGCGGCCTAGTCCGACGGCTAACAACCCCGACCGAGGTTTGGAACAAGAGTTCTCTTCCAAGACTGACAAGGCAAATGCTGACGAAATCACCTCATGGATGGCTCTCAAAGAGCCAACTCCACCATCACCCCCACAGCCATCAAAGCAACACCATACCTCGCCGATTTCTCTTTCGGCCGTTACTAGCCACTATCACGATGGTCAGACCTCTCCGGCCGCCAGAGGGGAAGTTGGGGCTGCAGCTCAAAGAGCTGCAGAGTGGGGGCTAGTCTTGAAAACTGATAGTGAGACCGGTAAGCTACAAGGGGTTAAAGTCAGAACTTCCGGAGATGATCTCAATAAATCCGGGACGAGGAGGGATTCAGGTAACTCTGTCCGGAGCTCTGGCGATTCCGATGAGGGAATAGGTAAGATTGATCAACTGTTTCATTTTCATATGATTGGTCACCGAATCGTAGTTAATCGCGAATATATATAAATTCTTTACAAATCGAATTCAATTTGCAGGTAAAGAGAGAGGATTTCCAAGAGTGTCAGAGGACTTGAGAGATGCATTATCTACATTTCAACAAACATTTGTGGTATCAGATGCAACAAAACCAGATTACCCTATCATGTATGCAAGTGCTGGATTCTTTAAGATGACGGGGTATACATCCAAGGAGGTCATTGGCAGGAACTGGTACAAAATTAACTCGATATATCTTTCAATACGTGCATACTTAATTAATTATCTAGTCGAGCTATCAGACGAACCAAGAGTACTCTGTCTTTGTTATTTGTTATGTTAATCCACCTGGACTAAAACCTTGGGCTAAAGAATAAAGTTCTTTGACAAAATTTATAGTTGCTTAGGACCAATTAAAAGTAGTTATATGCACATAAGAATCTTAATTAACTAATAATCAATTAGGCCGCGTCTCTCTCTCTCTTTCTTATATATATATATATATATATATGGAAAAGTCTGTTTGTACATACACACATGTAAATCTTGACAAGTGAGCGGGTGATTCTGACATTATTTTGGTGTGAATCAGTCGATTCTTACAGGGTAAGGACACCGACCCAGTGGACGTGGCAAAGATTAGGGAGGCACTAGAATCTGGGACAAGTTATTGTGGTAGGTTGCTGAATTACAAGAAAGATGGGACTCCATTTTGGAATCTCCTTACAATTTCTCCTATCAAGGATGAAAATGGAAAAGTTCTCAAGTATATTGGGTAAGTCTAGTCATGAACTCATTTTAATTACTTGAGCATTATGAAATGTGCTTTTAGTATAGAATAATGCTATGTAGCTTCAGTGGTGCTTGACACCAGTCTAGGTGGCAACAAATGTGGTATGAAATGAGAAGTGGAATTAAATGAATGAATAAAGGATCCACTTAATTCAACTTATCATTTAATGACACATTGACATAGTGTCAAGCACCAATGGTACTAAATAACATTTCTCTTTAGTATAATAGAACTATGGGTCATATCGACTCAATTCTGTAACCCACCACCTAGTAAAAGACACGGAGTTGTGGGCATTAAGAATGAGTCGAAAGAAAACATTAATTAATGGGGTGTCTAAACTATGGGCCAAAGTTGCATATGGTCCCTTGGGGATTATGCGTCAATTCCCTATCGGATCAATAGAGCTGGGAATGAATATGCTTCTTATCCCTTCAATACTTCTTTCTTTTTTGTTGGGGCCAATTTGAGGGGTCTCAATTTTTTGAAATTGATAGATTCAATAGAATTT
The DNA here is from genome assembly GCA_963692815.1 of Nyctanthes arbor-tristis. Taxonomy (NCBI): domain Eukaryota; kingdom Viridiplantae; phylum Streptophyta; class Magnoliopsida; order Lamiales; family Oleaceae; genus Nyctanthes; species Nyctanthes arbor-tristis. Next base: position 33,303 of record CAVNYN010202556.1, on the reverse strand, counting down.
TTTTTTTTTTTTTTGAGTAAAGATAGATTCGATAGAATTCATGTTGAATAAAATGTAAAACGTGTAATCTTTTAGCCCAAAAAATATAAGTGGGACTATAAGGTAGAAAAATATTTATATTCGGTTGGATTATTAAACTTCAGCGAATATTTTTTTTCTTTTTGTCAAAAAAGTAATACCAAATTTGACTTATGGGTTACTTATATATGGAATAATAATGGAACCATGCAAGTTAAATATTTTCATTATTTATTTATTTATTTATTTATTTATTTATTTATTTATTTTTGCTGTTCTTTCAATATGTTTCATTTATTGTACACTTACTGAGTGACATAAAAATGAATTGTAATTGAACAAAATCAAATAAAATTAAAGAAAAACTGGAAGAAAACTTTCATGTGTTGTACTCTTTTGTTTAGTTTGCTTCTGTATTGTACTCGTCCTCATCACAATTGAAACTTTTAGCTTATATTGTAAAATAGTTTACTTAGTACCAAAATAGAATAACGAAGACAAGGCGGTGTTTTCTTTATAAAGAAAAAATATAGATCTTAAAAAAAAAATGACATCTCAATTTCTTTAATAAATGAAAGGTAGGATTAAATGAATTTAATCTTTTATGGTATATGTACATTTTAAGTTTTAAAAAAACAAGGAAGGGTGATTATATTAACACCGTAATTTTTGAAAACCACACCACATATGAATTTTGCTAGCTTTATTTCATCTTTACTTCTTTTTACATTTAGATCCCATATTGTTTTGATTAAAATTTTATTCTCAACTTTCCATTGATTAACATGTACTTTATCTATTCATTGTTGCCTGTTAAAATTTCAACAGAGTAGCCTCTAAATATTGGAAATAAGTAAAAGAGTAATGATTCAAAAAGTAAGAACATATTTTCTTTTCACAATTTTTAAGCAAGTTAATAAAATTTTTGAAGAAAAATTGTTTTAGGAACAATAAACATTTGCATTAATAGAAGGTCAATAAAAAATAGTTAGGCAATCAAAAATAGTTAAGGACATAAATATAAAAAGAATCAAAGATATAACCACTTATTAGAATTAAAATGTGGTGTATATATATAGTAAAAAAATGGTGCTGTGAATATATTTTTCCAATATATGAAAAATGAAAATAATTCAGCAAATAAATTTTTCTTCTATATTTCATATTTTTGCTTATTTAAAATCCATATTTATTTATTTTATTTTTGCTGGCAGAATGCAAGTGGAAGTCAGCAAGCATACAGGGGGGGCCAAAGAAAAGGCTACTCGGCCCAATGGGCTTCCAAAATCATTGATCCGCTATGATGGTAACTAACCCATTTATCTTTTGGGCTTTGCCTCAAGTATCTATAAAATCTCTTTAGGTTGTGTTTGGTACTCCGTATATAACTGGGGATGATAATCACAAATATTGTTTCAAAACATGAGTAGGTTCTGACTACATTGTTATTATCAGAATAATAATAATAATAATAATAATAATAAATAAATAAATAAAAGGGGGACTAACTTCAACTAGAGAATCGAGAATCTAAGGACTAAATATCCAGAATTAAAAAAAAAAAAAGATAAATAAACTCAATTCAAATAAGTTTAGGTTGTGTCAGGGCTTCTTATTTGCCTTGAATTGTCAACTTTGTTAAAAGTAGTTCAAGCTTTTATATATTATATTATTGTCGATCGTAAGAGAGGTTTTCTCTCATACTCGTCTAAAAAGTTATAAAAGGCTGTTTGTCCGTCCTCACTTTCTCCTTCTCATCCCTTCCAACCTTTCTTATTCCTCATCTTCTTTCTGTACTCTAATCTTATGGTCGGTATCCGTGGTTGTGTGGTATACTAGTATATATTGGCCATAGCTTTAATTTATTCTAAACCCTTGTATATTTAAAAATGTTCTAGCACCATATGTATGGTGCTACATGATCATGTAGCGTGTATTGAAGCATGCACCATAGTTGTAGTTTCTCATGTGACTTGTCCTAATACATGCCACATAATCACTTAAGACCATATAGTATCATGACTACTGTATATTATTCATCATTCTAATTTATTTGGTGGGAACTATCCTTAAAAATAGGTGTGAGATGGTGGCTTGTTTAATCAATAATAATCTCGAGATTTGAATTATTACTAATTTTTGAGTTTTAATGAGATTGACTTGCTCATTTGAATATAACTAATTCACTAATTTCCTAATATTGTGAATTTTGTTAGTGGGAGTAATCCATGTAGTACGCCGTTCAAGAATCAAGCCGTCCTAAAATTGTAATTTTATTTATTTAATTTGTCATCATAATCACTTATTCTGATCAGTTTGATCAACATACAAACCACATAATGTAACGTCTAGACCCATTTTCAGTATGTACATAGTAGAAAATGAAATTCCGAACTGCTTTACGCAGCGCGGCAGAAGGAAATGGCGTCGAGTTCAGTAACTGAGTTGGTAGAGGCAGTGAAGAAACCCCATGCTAGAGCGCTTAGCGAATCCACAAATCGTCCATCTATTCGAAAATCTGAAGGTGGTGGGCTAGAGAAACTCGATGCCACGGGTAAGGGATACCTCGAAGACACAGCTCCCGCACCCCTAGCCAGGCGCCACTCGCATGCTGGAACTAGAAGCACAATGCAGAAAATTGTGGAAGTCCCCGAGAAGCCGCAAACGAAGTCTAGCCGTCGCTCTTTTATGGCGTAAGTATTTGAGTTTTTCATTTTACCGGGCTAGAAAGGAAGTGTTTTTATTCGTGCTTGGTACTTAAAAAGACATGCATGATGCATCTGATCATCTTTTTAACTTAACAAGTAATAGGTACATGCATAGTAACTAATACCTCTTATGTAAACGATGAATCATAATTACAATGCATGTGAACTAGCATTAGTGTTTTTCAAAGTTGAAGTGAAATTTTTAAAGGAAAATATAGAAATGGTAAACAAAAATACATGAATAAATTTGTAAAGAGACGACTGATATTGAGGTGAATTAGTCAAAGTCTTTAAATTCATCAGAAACTTATTCCAATTAATACTCTACAATTTTTCATACATAGCGTAGTTTCTTTTAAGCTTAACAAAGCAAACATATTAATTCAGAATTTACCATACTTCAGGAATGTGAAAATTAAAAGTTTATACTGTTGCAGGATTTTGAAGAAAGGAAAACGTGCAAGTACTGCTGAAGAGTATGGTGATAATATCATTACAATGGACGAGGATGAAGCCAATTCATCAGAGATTGATGATGATGCAAGGCCAGATAGCGTAGACGACAAAGTGCGGAAGAAGGAAATGAGAAAGGGAATTGATTTAGCCACAACACTCGAACGTATTGAGAAGAACTTTGTGATTACTGATCCAAGGTTGCCTGATAATCCCATTGTAAGAACCACATTTGTTTTACTGTAAGTTTGGTACGCAGTGCTATGTATCAAATTGAAAGACTGAGAGTTTTAATGATGTTTTTTTAATGATGGTTCAATTGTCAGATTTTTGCATCAGATAGTTTCTTGGAACTGACCGAGTACAGTCGAGAAGAAATCCTGGGGAGAAACTGTAGGTAAGTTGAATGGTAATGATCTAATTCGATCTTTAAGGCTAATCTCTCATTTTGCACCAAATGTGTACCTTATGAGTAAAAAATATGGATTTTTCAAAATTGTTACAGATTTCTTCAAGGCCCCGAAACTGATCCGGCAACAGTAAGGAAAATCAGGGAGGCGATTGATAACCAGAGAGACGTTACTGTGCAACTCATCAACTACACCAAAAGTGGTATGTAAATAGTTCATTCTGAAATTGTTTAGTACTACTTTACCAGACAATATTGCTTGGATTATGAATGTGGGATATGGAAATCGTGTTTGTGAATTTGAATATATGGTAAACAGTTCAAGTCTCATAATGCAGGCAAAAAGTTCTGGAATTTGTTTCATCTGCAGCCTATGCGTGATCAGAAGGTACGTGGTCAAGAAAATTCTCAGTTGGTTCAGTTGAGAACGATATGGTTTGTGCTGCTCTTTTCCTTTTCTCCGACAGGTTCAAATGGCACCTTTTTCTTCTTTTTAATAGGGAGAAATTCAGTATTTCATTGGAGTGCAACTAGATGGAAGTGAGCACGTTGAACCACTTCATAACTGTATTCCTGAGGCCACTGCACAGGAGAGCGCTATAGTGGTACCCCCGAATCTATTTTCTTTTCAACTTTTCTTGATTTGTTCCGTCCAGTGTCTGAAGTTTTCTGTTTGAACATTTTCCAGGTGAAAGAAACTGCTGAAAATGTCGATGAAGCTGTGAGAGAGCTTCCGGACGCCAATATGGTAATGTCATATACTTAATGTAAATACTTTTCAAGGGTGTTTATGTTTGATCTTAACATAGGACTCATGATCTCAACTTAAAATGCAGAAACCGGAGGACTTGTGGGCAAATCACTCCAAAGTAGTTCACCCCAAGCCCCATAGGAAGGATAGCGCATCTTGGAACGGTATCCAAAAGGTATTAACATTTTGTGATTGAAATGGAGCTATCTGAACTCACTGTTTCATTGTCCTAAGTATTTGATTTAATTCACAGATTTTGGACACTGGAGAGCCAATAGGCTTGAAACATTTTAGGCCAATAAAACCTCTTGGATCTGGTGACACTGGAAGGTATTTTGCACTTATTGGATCAACTGAAATGCATTTTCCAAAGTTATATTCTGATATAGGCCAGATATACACATCAGTTAATACCTATCAGAAATCCGGATTCAAATATATTGGATGAAAATCTGATCGCCTATTGAATGACATGCAGTGTGCATCTAGTGGAACTATGTGAAACCGGCCAACAGTTTGCCATGAAAGCAATGGACAAGAGTATGATGCTCAACAGAAACAAGGTACAATACCAAATTTTCCACCAAAATTTCCCAGTTCCTTAGATTGTGTGTGAATTTATTTTCTTGGGTATTTCTCTGTTTCTCATACACTCTTTTCATCCATTACTGCAGGTACACAGAGCTTGTGCTGAAAGAGAAATACTAGACATGTTGGACCATCCATTTCTCCCTGCGTTGTATGCTTCATTTCAGGTTAGGCGAAAGCAATGAACTTGTTCAGAAGTTCCTTTGCTGCTTTCCCAGGAGATTTTTGGGTTGTTGATTCAAGCAATATTCTGCAGACCAAAACTCATATTTGTTTGATAACTGATTACTGCCCTGGTGGAGAGCTATTTCTACTTCTTGACAGACAGCCAATGAAAGTATTGAAAGAAGACGCTGTAAGGTAGAAAAGAAACTCCCATCATTATATTGATAATCATGACACTAACATAGAGTTCAAGCACAAAAGCAAGTCCTCTGGCTGATTCTATGTTAATCAGTAATGTAACTGACACGAGTATTTTGTATTCTGTAGATTCTATGCTGCAGAAGTTGTTGTTGCCCTGGAGTATCTTCACTGTCAAGGTATAATTTACAGAGATTTGAAGCCAGAAAATGTTTTGCTTCAAAGCAACGGGCATGTGTCTTTGACAGACTTCGACTTGTCCTGCTTGACTTCTTGCAAACCACAGGTACACTCTCTGTCCCCTCTCTCCATCAACTTCCTCCTTTACTAAAATTGGCCTTCAGAAGAGAATGTGTGTGATTACAAAAACTTATTGGGATTTTGTTGTGCTTTATGCAGCTTTTGATTCCGGAAATAAGTGAAAAGAAAAAGCATCATAAGGCTCAACAGGCTCCAATCTTTATGGCAGAACCAATGCGTGCATCAAATTCTTTTGTTGGAACCGAAGAATACATAGCTCCTGTCTGTATTCTGTTTTTGTCTTCTTTATCTCGACCGATTCTTGAAATATCACAGATTTTCTTTCTTTAATCTGCTAAAATAAAATTTCGTTCTACAAGGAGTATCTCCCTTGAAGCATTCAATTCTCAACTATTTGTATATACAGGAGATCATTACTGGAGCAGGGCACACTAGCGCAGTCGACTGGTGGGCTCTTGGTAATTTTCATTCTTCGACTCAGCTACAAGACAATTCCTTGATCAGCAAAAATTTCTTGGGTTCTTATTTTCCAAAATACTAAGCTCCCTTTGGTACTGACTAACTGCTGGTTGATCGATAGGCATTCTGTTATATGAAATGCTCTATGGATACACACCATTCAGGGGAAAGACAAGGCAGAAGACATTTGCAAACATTCTACAGAAGGATCTAAAATTTCCTTCAAGTAAAGAGGTGCCGTTTTGTTGCCATTTAAATTCTTAAGAACACATACTTTGAATATACAAGGAGTGAAACATATGATCAAAAATCATAATTTCTTCTGGTGCAGGTTAGTCTCCAGGCAAAGCAGTTAATGTATCGATTGCTGCATAGAGATCCCAAAAACAGGTTAGGATCACGAGAAGGGGCGAATGAAGTGAAGCAGCATCCATTTTTCCACGGCGTCAATTGGGCTCTTGTTCGTTGCATGGTAATTCTGATTAACCGATTGATAGTCAGCATGTATTTCCATCTTTCATTTGCTTCAAAGATTGTAAACAGGCGTCTCTTTATGACCCCCCCCCCCCCTTAGAATCCTCCTGAGCTTGAAGCCCCTCTCTTTAGCACAAATGAAGAGAAAGACAAATTTGTTGACCCTGGATTAGAGGATTTACAGACAAATGTCTTCTAAAAGGTATGTTCTTAGATATTATTGCATTCTATACTAATTTAGGACAATCTGGCTTCTTGTTTAGTAAGATATTTGACAGCCAGGTACCAAGTTAATATTTTGTCTATATTAAAAGTGCCTTCTACTTGGTGATAGGCAAAAGACTTGGTGTATTTCTATCGGGGAGTCCAATGGACACGACTTCTACTCCTCAATCCTCATATTGAAGAATCAGATTTCAGACTTTTTACCAAAAATTTCAGCTTTGAAAATGAGATGATCATCATTTGTATGAAATTTGAGTTTTTTGGACTTCTTTTTCGCAGTGTGCATCGAATATGTGTAATTTTATGTCATTTATATCTGAAAGGTATGAAATAATTTGGTTGTTTAATGTCTCAACCTCTTTCGCAACGTAGCGGAAGTGTGAATATTAAAAAATGCAATCTAATTTCGTTGATTCCAAACGAATGCCGCAACTCGATCGATCACCTTCTAAGTTTTGTTGATTCACTCACAAATGCCATAAATTAGGCATCAAACAATCGTCAATTTGAAATACTTAAATACCGAGAATTTGGAATAACAATCTATAATTTTCATTCAATCAACCTCTGGTGTCAAGAAATCAGGTTGTTGATAGATTTGATTTGCATCATTCACAATCTGTTGACGTCTAGAAGGCATCATGTCGACTCTTATACCAACTGCTGTAGATGCAACTAACAAGAAAGAAGAGAAGACTACAGATTCTTTTTTTTTTTTTTTCTTGAAATACCGAAGATATATTGAGCTAAAAAACTTTCAAAGTTCGAATCAAATTCTTTATTTATCAATTCACCAACCCTAGCACGATAACAGGCTCGAGTTTAAATAGTTCATGACGTGACTCAATTATACCACAGTGAATAAAAGGCGGTCTGGCTAAAGAACCTTATCTATATCCTAATAAGGAGCCTTATCGCTTACGTAGTAGAAATCTAACAAAAACAGCCCCACCAATAGGAGGTCGCTTTTGTTATATTTCCGCTACGTAAGCGGAGATGGTTATATTTCCGCTAGGTAAGCGATCTATCTCCTTATTAGGAGTCTTATCTATCTCCTTAGCAAAATTTAAATAAAAGGACTTCTTTCATAATCGGGCAACAAGCAATTGCAGTATGGAGTCTAGGATGTCCCTACTATGTCACATTTGATAGTTTAGTTTTCAATTAGAACGGTGCAAGAAATAAAAGATGCAAAGAAGGAGCTATTAACTCCTATGCAATAATTGGGACGGAAACACTGCAGCATATCATTGTCGGCACCATACTGACCATTCTCGTTTATCATTCACTGACACTGTCTATAATCCAATCATTCTCCTATAAAAAGCCTAACACGCTTATCCCCGTGAGATCATCCTTCAAAAAAAGGGTGCATAATTATGTGAAATTTTGGATTTCTACCTTATATTATCATATATGTAGTCACATATTTTATGAGATTATATCTTCCACCTTACCTAACCCCAAATTAGCCAAAATAATAGTAAGGTAAAAAGCGAAAGGGCAACCGCAACACCTCAACTTGGGTGGCTCCCTGTTCGTCCCCACAATTATATCTCCCGCACTTCAGTATGCCGTTTTCCCACCGAAGACACAAAAGAGTAATAATAATGCTATCACAATAAAAAGTTAGTTCCTTAATGATTTAATTATAGATTGAATCACAAGAAAAATGATTTTTAGAGAAACAGGAGAAAAATGAAGTTTATGTTTGTTCTTGAGTGAAATGAACAATACCCATTTAATCTGGACTATGGTGGGGTATTAATAGAGATGGGTTTCTATCAGTACATAGGGATTAATCATGAATATGGCGTAGGCTCTAATAATTATTCATTGTGCATTTCGTTTATGAAGTAATCTTAATGTAGCGATGAGCCCTGGATTCCTATATATTGTTGTTTTGACGGTTATATGTCTCTCTGGTCACTGTTTACATTTATTCCTTTCTAATACTTTCTTAATTACATTAGGTTGTTTAATTCTATGATCACTTAAAAAAAATTAATAATAAAATAAAATGTTAGTTATATCAGTCTTTATGGTGTGTTAAGTGCTAACTAATGAGTTCTATTAGGTAAATTTATTTTATTTTTAAAGTAGTTGGGTAAATACGTACTATACATTTCAATTGTCCTTCCTCGTTATATCTATTTCTATTTTGGAGTCGAGATGGATTCTTGTTGCTATTAGAAAAAAGAACTAAAGGGCTTTTTTTGAAAGAAAGAATATGTATTACTAATCATCAACTACGTTCACCAACGACCAATGAGAGAAATAATGGCAAAGAATTCGACCATACAGAGAGACTGGTCAAAGAACTTGCATAACTAGCTAAACAATGAGCTATACTATTGTCTGCACATGGGATATATCTACAATAACCACATCCAAGCTCATTGCACAAAGAAATAATATCTCCTACACTGTGGCGGAGTCAGCCGTCGATATTAGAGTGTGTCGAAAATGTAAATTAATATTAATTTATATATTAAAATTTTTTTTGATGCAATTTATCAAAATAGGGTATGCCAAAGCAAAAAGTGGCACAACTGTGCCCCCGCTCCTACAATAGAAGCAAATATGCCAGATGAAAGAGGTATATTCAAGTATTGAACCACTCTCAAGGCATTGACTCGCACTTCTTCTACACAAAAATCCAATAACATTCGAAAAGATACCATTTTCCAAAATCTCCACTCCACATCTATTCTTATTTTCAACTAGCACTAGTCAAAGTGACACTTGATCAAGAGCGAATTTGCACTTTTTCTTTACACCGAACTTCAGTTTGCGGTTGAAGGGATCTTGCAACTTATATATATATTGTTAGAGAGAATTTTGTAGCAGTTCATTTATTTATATATGTCTAAAAAAGCACCAATATAGTCTATTTTATAGTCTCTATTTGCAATAAGCTCGGCTACTAAGCGCAAAACCTGTATAATTAGTTACGATGCCGTATCTTCCATTCTCCCAGAATACTAAAAAATTTGTTCACTATCTACAATCTCTTCAACGAGATAGACAACCAACACGTTAAATTTTGTCCAATGTCTTTAAAAGCATTTGTCAACTAATTATTCCTCCTTTTTCCGTGAAATGATATAACCCCGTATGTCTGTAAAAATGATCTAATAATATACCTCATATGACATGCTTTAATATACACCACGTGATTAGATGACATTATATGTACCATATTGTATAGTGATATTAAATCAAAACTACATACTTCTAGTAAAATTGATCTAGCGCCATTCATATGGCACGATATGACATTATATCGCCGACTATACGGGCTATATGATATCATACTATGTCATATGTATGACGTAGAATGGGATTATATCTCTGTCACAATTTGATTGGTCCTTTTATGAAGAGGTGACCCCTCCTCCACATGACCCCTTGTCATTAACGCCCACAATGATTCTCCAATAACAAAAGCCCATGTGGAGGTGACCTCAGCTTAGAATTTTTTGCCATTTGATGCTAAAACTAACAATGTGTTTGGTAACTACACCAGATTATAATTTGAATCATAATCTGGATTATAATCTACCACACGACATCATTTTATTGGTTTTACTTTTTTTAAAAAATCTAAAAGTAAAAGTCAAGTCGTAATTGTTTACTTTTTATAAAAAACAGTCAATAAAATAATTTGATATCGTATATTATAATCCAAATTATAGCCTATTTCCTAGCCAAACACTTTGTAAACTCTCTCCCCCTATCCTGAACACCTAAACCCCTACCCCTACACAGACAAACACACACAAAAGGCTTCAGATCCAAAGTTGGGTTGTCGCCTTTATTTCTTGGATTCCTACATTCCTCTCTCCTCTTTAAAACACCAGGATCCCATACCTGACTGGCTGAAGTACATCTGCTTCCCTTCAATTCAACTCCGTTTTATTTTATGGCCTCTCCAAATGGTACCACCCATAACAAATCCTCAAGAAATCAACTTGTTTCCACAATGATAAGGCAAGGCTTCATTTCCGACCCACTTCTCTCTCCTCCCCCACCTTTTCGGCCGCCGATTCCCAGCCCGACCCGGTTGTCCAATCCCAATCAGAGCCCGACCCTTTTCGAGATGATGTCCCTTGAGCAGGCGCAAGCGTCCACACCGCACACCGATGCCCACAAGAAGCTGCGAGAGAGAATCTCAGCTATACTGTCCGAATCTCCGTTTCTTGACGCGAAAAGTGACAATAATTTTGGGGCGCGTGACGTCAGGCTGACAATTGTGGCACGCGAGGGAGAGTCGGCGGAGGTAGATGGGGAAACGGCGCCGTTCAGGGTGTCGATGGACTTGCACAGGAGGGTGCTCGCTGCTAAAAGCCGGTTCTTTGCCGAGAACCTCCAGCGAAATGGGACACATTCTGTTGAAATTCATGATTGTGACGATGTGGAAGTGTATGTTCATGCTGTGGTACTGATATACTGTGATGATTTGAAGGCCAATCTCATGGGTATGGAGGTTTCCAAGATCTTGGCCCTCTTAAAGGTTTCTCAGTTTCCTCTCTATTATACTGTTCATAGACTCTTCACTTTCTGGTTCATTATGAATTTATGTTGGTGATTATTTGTTGGAGCAATCTAGTTTTATCATCAGTAAACTAATAGAATTTAATAATCTTTTCCGTGGAAGCAATTAATTTGTCCATTTCTTGAAATGTTCAGTTGTTAACTATTAATATGATCTATTAGTCCATCTTAGAGTTGTTGAAATCAAAGATTAGTTTGTTGTTGTAGTCAAACGAGCAATTATATGAGTGAATTTGTGACCAGGATTTGCTTGATGTTCCAAGTCAATTTCCAATTTCATTGTACGTTGGCTTGGATGTATCTTCCTCTTGGGTGCATGATCAACTTCAATGAAGAAGCTTTATTCTGTTTTTATTTGGGGAATAGGGATCGAGTATTGAAATGATAAGTAATGGGTTGGAAAGAGAATAATGGGAGGCATAGTAAGCACCAGTATTAGTGATATATGATTTTGGTTAAGTAGGTCTGCTTGGCTTGTTGTAAGTGAAGTGTATATTTTGTAAGGTAAACTAGAAAGTATTGCAGTATTATTGTGCAGGAAAAATGAGTTTAGGACTTTTGTATGTTGTGCACCTGCACTAATATTCTCTAAGATTCACGAGTCCCTCTGCATTTTTCAGGTGTGTTCAGCCTTCTTATTCGATGATGGGATAATGGCATGTCTGGAGTATCTAGAAGCGGTTCCTTGGTCTGAGAAAGAAGACGAAAGAGTGGTATCGCATCTGAGTCAACTTCAGCTCAATTGCTCAAGAACGAATGATGTGCTTCAGAGGGTAATAGCAGAGCCATCAACTTCCTCAAGAGCTGATGATGTATTCTTGAAATTATCGACTGGGATGTTGCAGGCCAAAAATGATAAAGCTCGGAAAGAAATGAAAACATTGATATCTCAATTGCTTAGAGAGGAGACTCTGGATAAGCTTGATATATCAAGAGAGACACTATATCAACTTTGTCATAGATGTCTTAGTTCTCTTATAGTCTGCTTGTCTGAAGCCACTTGCTTAGATGAAAACGCACAAAATCGAGGGATTTTAATGGGTGAGATTGCCCGAGAAGCTGATAATATTCAATGGTTAGTTGATATCCTGATCAACAGAAAAATGGGCGATGAATTTGTAAAGTTATGGGCCGAGCAGAAGGAGCTGGTTATTCTTCATTCGAAGATGCCCACCATGTATCGCCATGAAATAAGCAAGATCACTGCACAGCTATGTATTGCTATTGGAAGAGGACATATTCTAGTACCAAAAGACGCGAGGTATTCTCTGCTCTCGACATGGTTGGAACCACTTTACGAGGACTTTGGATGGATGAGGCGGGCTTCTAGAGCAGTTGACAAGAAGCTGGTCGAGGAAGGGCTAAGCCAGACTATTCTCACTCTGCCATTGCCTCAACAACAGTCAATTTTGCTCAACTGGTTTGATAAATTCCTCAACAGAGGTGATGATTGTCCGAATATCCAAAGAGCTTTTGAAATCTGGTGGAGGAGGGCTTTTGTGAAGCAATATGTGATTGAATCTCAGTTGCAGATAACCATATGTGATTACCCAAACTGACAGGATGGTACTTGTCCTCCATTTCTTCTCAGAAATGAAATGTTCTTGGGAATAGGACTCCCCATCGAAGGATTTTGCCAGTTCTTAGAAAAGAAAGAGGCATTTAATTGGGGTTTTCTTTGCATTTGAAGGAAGATTGTGACACAAAAATGTGTACTGGCAGTTGAATTTAATGACGTACAGAAAATAAACCTATAACACATTTGTCTGAATTTATCCTGTCTTGGGACATAATAGTATTATTCAATGGTTTTACCATATAACAAATGTAGGTGTGCTTACAATGATTGACTAATGTTGGTCGATAAATATACAAAATTCTCTGCATGTTTGCAGGATTTCCTGCTTAGACACACCGCAGGAAGAATTTCTGTATAAAATGAAGAAAGAATTTAAATAAATAAATTGCACAATTGATTTAAATAAGAAAAAATTAAGAATTCCTGTTTGCTTCCAGAATTTACATCCAAGAATAAATCAACGAAGAGTTACTTGCTAGACGTGTTTATCGTGCAGCACTGGTAAACCTGTTTCAGAGATGTCAGATGCTGTCTCTCTTCATCCTGTTAGATACTAGCTTGAAACTATGGTTCTCTCGGTACAATATTTGGTCTAACAGATGATCCTCACTTCGTTTCTGAATATTCACCGAGTCTTGTGAAGGTATTGAGCAAGATAATTCTGCCGAAGCATCAGCAACTTTCTCTACAGTTGAGTCTTCTATATCAGCATCTTGTATCACCAATATCTCATCTGGAAAGTTATCAAATGAATTATTTCTCAAGAGAACACCACCCTTTGGCCCATCTGGTTCTTCTTCATCCACTGATTTCTGCAACATCATCAAAGTAATTTCATGAATTATGTCCTATATTAGGAAATTAAAAAGAGAGAGAAATGAACAAAATGCGTCAACAATGGCAAAGCTTAAGACGCGCACAACCAACGTTTTTATATGGCTGACTTTATATTGAAAGTAAATCTCAAACTACATGGCTTGCTAATTTCCAAACATTGGATAAAAGATCTCATCTGCCTCAAGCCATAAATTCCTTAATTCAATAGGTTGGGGAGTTTTGAACTAGATGCCCAACTCTAGATCTCTCAAACCAATTGAACTAAAAAGAAAATATATAATTGATTACGGTTTCTGTACCTTAATTTCCGTGACATTCACGTTGTTCTCCCAAAGATATGATAGAAAGTCCTGGAAATTTTCTTCAGTTGGTCGATAGTGGCCACTGTGAGGCGAGACTGCCTGTGAAAATACAAAATTTGAACCTTTTAATTAACCATGTTGACAACGAAACCATGTTTTAAAGTATGAAGAGATGGATAAACAAGAATAATACTTTGATGATGCCTTTCTCAACAGCAATCCTCCCAGCGGCAGATGTGGCTCCGCCAGCCAAGAAACTAGAGTGATGAAATGCTCCTTTTCTTTTCGGGCCAATGAATAATGTCTTAGAGGTGCTGAGAACAAAAATCCATTTGACAACCTTTGGTTCCCCAGTGGTGTCAAGAAGTACCCCACTCTGCTTGTAATATAGCGTCCCGTCTTCCACCATAACTTCATACGCCTTTCTTTCCATCTGGGAGAATACCAAACAATTAAGTAATCATCTATTGCCACAAAAACCATAGGGTAAGAGGATAAAAACACTGTTATATTCACTTGTTGCAAAGTTAGTCACCGGCAATCAGACATGACATGAGCATGGAACCTTGTTATAAGTGAATCAAGTGTTTTTACCCTCCATCCAGAAACAACATAGAGATAAGATGAAAGGACATACGGGATCCAGATATTTGATGCACTGCTTCTGAAGCTTTAATCTCGGACATTTTTCCACAAGATTTAGATGCTTCCCTTCGCCTCTATCTAACCTGCATTTAACAATAGCCAGAGTTACAATCAAGGGCTGCATGCATACACATGATTTTCCATGTTAAAAAAAAATGAAAGACTGTTGATTCCTGAAGAAGATATGAAAAACTACCAGTAGAAAAACGGTTCCAATGTTGAAGAATGATACCACTCCATGAAGTACAATCGAAGATTGTGTCCGTAACGATGTTGCACATCGATCTGTATGCAAATTAAAAATCAGAATAGACGGAAAACAAGTGGAATGCTCTATCTAGAGAGAATAGTTAAGTTAAATTAACTTACCGCCTCAAGCCAATGCTCTAATACAAGTTTCTGACCTCTTTCACTCTTGGATAATCCTTTCCCAACCTGCATAAAAATAATTTTTAGCGTGTAAAGTTTTTAAAAAGAGAATTAGAAAAGGCTTAGGCAAGTAACAATTCTGATCTACTTTACCTTGGCAGCTCTCTTTCCTGCTCTTGACCAGCGTGAAATAGCAGTCTCATTCTTCTTAAGATCAAAGAATGTCACCGAATTGTAATTGAGCTCTACAAGCTCTAACAGGTTCTTCCTGCAGGTGATAAAAAGTTAAATCGGGAATAAGTTAAAAAATAATTATAAGTTTAACGAGGAAAGCTTCTCCAAAGATGATAAAGACATACCAACTCTGCTCAGCTTGAGCAGTGGAATCATCTAATTGATCCATGTTGCAATCTAATCCACATGATTGATTAACCATCTCATTCTCCTTCATAGCACATGATGGACCTTCTGCTTGGATATCCAATAAGCAGCGTTCCCTTGTCCTAAAGCTAACAGATACCTCCAGCAACGTTTTGCCAGAACCCATGGATCGTGATATTTTGAGTTCAGGATCTCGGCCGTTGAAGCTGACTAATCTGGCCGGAGTCTTCTCTTCATCATTCCCAAAGTTGATTGATTCCACCATGACAGATGCAACACCATTTTCCAAGTCACTGTAAGCGGAATATGGGCATGAACATGATATTCCCATGTTTGGAATTCAATTTGACACAATAAAGAACTACAAAGAGAGACTTGTGGTTAGAAATCAGCAAACCATATCAGCAGAAGTCACCCAAACTAATCGAAACTAAGAATTCCAGGAAGACAAATAAGTTTTATATGCACAGAGTTTTCCATTGTCATTAGAATTAAACCACACACTGGTAACCAATTAAAGGAATTCTCAATCTATACTTCATAACAAGAACCCATTTCATCAAATTCAATTAAGCACAAAACCAGTTGACCAAGTCACGCATAAACAAGAACTGTTCAAAATTGTACAATCCCACTGAAGGAGAAAGCAATAAGTACCATTCATATAAACGAAGCAATGCAATTATAAATGAAAGAATGAATAGATAAAACGAACCAGAATCAACAACGTAAAAAAGATTGAAATTTTCACCTTGATTCCAGGATAAATCGAGTAATAATCGAAATTTGAAAATGCGTGAGAAACCCAGAGACCAATAATCCCAGTTGGGTTGAGTTGAAAAGCAGCCAATATATATAAAAAAATTCCAACTCCATTGCTAATTGCCACTCTTCCACATTCCGTGTGTGCAGGTGTGGATGTGTTTGAATTCAATTGTTTATGGTAAACGAAGAGGAAGCTGCTAATAGTAACATATTTGAGTTATGCTATTTGAACAAAAATATAGATACAAAAAATTAAACAAAATTGACACATAGCAGGATTCTATTTTTCAATACATCATATCAGTTTTAAATCATTGACAATTACATGAGTCATATCTCTATTTTGTCTAACTCTTTGTCCTATTTTTTGTCTAAATAGAATTATTCAACAAAGATAAGGTATATTAAAAATTAAAGATATAAATACTTATAAAAAATGTTTCCAAAAAAAAAAATATACTTGTTACACAACTTGGAACTAGAGTAGAGGATTTTTAATTTTTTAGTACTTCAGGGAATTGGAAAAATTTTTCTAACCCTGTTCACAAAACTACTTTTGTTTAAAAGTAGAAATAGATTTTTTGACTATAAGTGGTTGAAATTTATTCAGTATAAATGGATCCTATCAAATAAGTAGTTATAATAGATTTGGCCAAATTTTATATTTTCTTGAAAACATTTTCATATTTCGTCAGTGGTTACTAACGGGACTTTGATTTATTTGATTTGTTTAGCTTCTTAAGACTTAAAGAGTTACGATTTGTTACACTTGAAAATTCACATGTAGCGGTCATGGAATTCAGAATTTGCTTTTGGATTAGAGAAAATCAAATAATATATAACCCGGCAAATTAATTTATACATTTTTGTTTGATGAATAATATAATAATTGACGTTGAAAAGAATTGGAAATTTCTCCTTTTTTGTATCAATAAAAATTCCACCCACGCATCCTACGTTACAATGGCCGACACTTATGCATGCATACAAATTCATTGAGACATTGACCTTTGCAATTTTCCTGGAAAATTTCTGGTAATTTCTTTCCGCCGGTTCCATTGACATGAATTTTGTAAATACTTTTAAGTCAAGAGGATAATTTTTAAAAATTTAAAATGGAGACAATAATACAGATAAATTTCCACTCAAAGATGACAATATAAATCCAGATGATACTTTTTGTACCTTTGTAACAATATAGTATATGTTTGAAGAAAGTGATTTTTATAATTGTTCTTATATAAAGAAACTGTATGGATATTTCTAAAGTTGTCTTTTTTATGAACCACACTTAGAATCATTCTTCGATGCGATCTAATGGCCTTAAACCTGACCAATGAGAATTAATTACATCGACGTTTGGTAGCCCATGATATTAAGGGAACATGTTGGACGAGGAGAAGTCATCACTTATGTCTCCTCGAATGATCATCCATCGAACATTTTGTTGTCTGTATGACTGTATCTTAATTTTTAACTATATTTAAGATAATTGATAACCTTGTGCAAGATAACTTATTTTGTAATTAGACAAAAAATTGCAATCACCTAACACTATCAAAATCCTAGGGTGTACGGTATATATTTTCCAAGTTTTGACGTTTTAAGTGTGTTATTAATTTTTTACACACATTCAAAACGATAAAAATGTCGGGTTGAGGTATCTTTACAAGATTTTTCCTTATATAGTGAAAGTAAAAAACTTATGGCATTTTGAACCTAGATAATGAAGATTAACACTGTAAACAACAAACAGAAATGAGAGTAGACAGTTAAGTACTGAATAATAATGAATAAATCCTCTTCCCAAAAAAGGAAAGAAAAAATGAATAAATCATTTTCCTAAAAACTGACTAATGCAAAGATGAACAATTCATTTTTTCAACTTCTCTGGGTGTTTACAGTAATGTAGTCACTGGGAAATCTAACCCTAAAACTGTAACAATGAGATAATTAATGAAGAAAACTAGAATATTGGAGATTTAGATGGACAAACAACCTTTTATGACTTCTTTTTCTTCCCCCTTTTTTTTTTAAAAACACATGTAGCGTATAGAGAAGAAAATCTCTTATACAGCCAGTAACCATTATTGTCAGATATCCACTAATTACGAGTTATATATTGTAATAGAAAAGTGAGATCAACCATTGTGATTAACTCTAATAAAATGACATCACGTTTTTTTGACGACATTAATTGTAAGGGTTGTGCTACATTCCTTTATTGAATCACTTGCTCGATTACTAAACTAAAACACTCTTACATTTAATTGAAATACATGAGTAAAAAGACACATACACCCCCAAGTCACTAAACAAGTAACTCAATACGGAAGAGTAGTATTATCCTAATTGTAATTGATTCAACTAAAAGGATGTTGCGTTTTAACAAAATATATTTAAATTATAAAAATAATGATAATAATAATATTATTAATAATAGAATTAAGGACAAAAACCTTACTGATGCATGTTTCAATTATTGAAATTCACAGACACCACTAAATTTCAGATACATGAAGAACTATTTAAAATTGACTTCATATTCTTAATATATATATATATATAATTATAACAATGAGTCGATAATAAGTGTCTCATAACTTAGAATCATTTAGCACTAGTGAATTATATTTGTAAGTCTCACGAAGAAAATAACTTCCATTGATTTTTATGATCATTCGTGAGGAGATATGTGAAACACAAACAAAAACATATGCATTGTGCGGAATATGAGTGATTTATTTTTTACACGCATCTTGCATGCTTGTACGAGCACTCTCTCTCTCTCTCTCTCTCTCTCTCTCTCTCTCTCTCTCGCAAAGGAGTGTATTAGTTAGACCATCTCCAACCGGTATGGCAAAGTAGCGAAGCCTCTTTTTCTGTGTATTGCAGTTAAATTAGTTGTCTCGAACATAATATATAGTAAATAGAGATGCCAAAGTGAACTGTGAAATGCCTAATTCATCATTCTGATGCAGAAGCATTAATTATAGATTCGAAATTGAAACTAGGGTTTTAGGATGAATTAAGTTGTCGACAAATTTGCCATTCTTCTATGCTATACAAACAAACTTAGTCCTTCACTTTACAAAAATTCTTTGCAGGCCCCAATATTTTTTGGAAAAATGCTATTTATTTAGATTGGAGTCCGGTCTCTAGTTTAGTTATCATTTTCTTATTAGCTGTTGAATAATTTAATGCTCTCGAATATTTATGCATCTCCACACATTCTCCAATATAACAATGCCAACTAGACTGACACTACTAGAAAATGTGCCATTAGTAACACATTTTTAGCAACAAACCATTATTGTTGCTATTACCAATGGATTAGTAACATAATATATTTTTCATTTTTTAAATAAAAGTCCGGTGTTAGCCACGGAATTAGAAATAAAACTTTGTTGTTGGTAAATTTTTTTTTACTACTTCGTTGTAAATATTGTAACAGAATCAATTTGTTATATTAGTAACAGAATAGTAATGTGTTAGTAACAAAATATCATTTTATAATTTTTAAATAAATTATGCGCGCATAACGACGAAATTAGTGATGAAAATATTTCTGTTGCTGCTTTTTCATTACCAATATGTTATTGAAGAGTAACGGAAACCATTTGTCACTATTAGTAACGGATTACCAACAACTAGTAACGAATGTTCTTTTTCATATGTTTTAAATAAATATTTAAAATTACCAACAATGGAACTAAGTTGGTTGGTAATAATCTGATTCTAATAAGTTGCTATTTGTAACGATCATTGACTGTTGCTATTCGTAACTGACTTTTCTGTGGCTAATTTCTCGAAAAATGAAAAACTTCATAATTGTTTCACTTAAAACTTTCAAAAAATTTCTGAAACTTTTGTTAAAAATTTTTCCTCCTAAAGTAGCATGTATAGATGGACACAACATGGATTTGAAAACAAGAAGTTTTTGAAGGGCACTCTCGTTTCAGTTCGTAAAAAAATATTTATATTAATTAACGTAGACAAATAAATTTAAAGTATAAATGACATATATGAAATAATATATATAACAAATGTTTAATAAATAAAAAAGGCCCAGTGTTTGAAAAGGAAATTTGATATTTTTAAATTGACAAAATTACTAGAACATACTTTATATAAATTATGGGGCAACATGTTAACAAAGATATATAATAGCATGGTGGTTGGGACTTTACTCATCAACTGCCAAAACCCGAGTTAAAATCCCCACATGAGTATTAAGGGAAATTAGTTGATAGGTCGGGCTAGCGGGTCGGGTTAGATTAAACAAAAATATATATTTTTAAAATTGTAGTTCACGATTAGTAACGGAATTAGTAATAAAAACTTGTTGCTAATTAGTAACTCTTTTATCTGCCAAGACATGAGTTCAAATCCCCGCATGAGTATTAGGGGAAATTAATTGATGGGTTGGGCTAGCAGGTTGGGTTACATTAAACAATATATATATATATATATATATTTTTTAAAAATTCTAGTCTATGATTAGTAATAGAATTATCAATAAAAGTTTGTTGCTAATTAGTAACTATTTTATCTGTTAGTAATTTAGTAACGGCCTAACCTGTTATTAATTAGTACCAAAAAGTTTTTACGTTAATAATTAGTAATAGAAAGCTTTGTTACCAATTAGAAACGGGATTTATACTCCATTTCTAAATTAGCCACCATCGAATTAGTAAGGAATTTTGTAACAGTATTTTCCGTTACTAATTAGCAACGAGATTGACCTTTTTAGTAATGGAAATTTCTGTTACTAATAGCACCTTTTTTTGTAGTGAGAAGATTAATCTCCTGTTTATATAAATAACATTACTCATTTTTTTCCGACTTTATGGAGAAGGTCTCTTAATTTGTGATTGTTTTGGTAACTTAACGTTTCATTTTTCTTGAAGGATTTTTAAATATTAAATGTATAATAAGCTTGCTATTGAATAAGTTTTTGGTGTAAAAATTAATCCATATTTCACAACATATATACAATTGAAATGAAGTAGCAATATAAGTACCTAATGAAAAATATAAAAGAAAAAAAAAGAAAGAACAAAGGAATACCTAGCTAGTTCGTAATATATTGTCTTAATTTTGTGTTTGAATCTCGTTGTCTCAAATCATCACAAAATTAAAGTTTCTGCCCACCTCACAACTACTTAATTACACTCACCCATATCAAAACTCTTTAATTCTCCACTAATAATCTCTCCCCAAATTATAATTACTCTCCATAATTTTCATTGAAAACGAGAGAGGGGGAATTAAAGAAACTAGAAATGTGCAAGTGTAAATGTAATTAATTAGTTGTCAAATCAAATGACATGTACTAATACTATAATTTTTGTAATAATTTGGGGCGAATAATCAGATTCAAACACTACAAACTAGCACAACGGTCACTAAAAGAACGACATTATATGTTGTATATTACTTAGAAGTGAAAGTTAAATTAGCAGAGGAAATAATAAAAATAAGGGAATATATAAAAACACTATCCATTTGGTATAAAATTTATTGTAACATTATTTCGTTATCTGATTGGTGAATTACTTGCTATAACTAGCTGGTTTGGATTATAGGAAATACGTAATATAGCAAGGTGAATTAGATTTGTAAGTCTTAATGAAAATACGACTCTTATTGATTTCTATGATACGGGTGGTCAAAAAATGTGACTTAGAAGTAAAAACATGCATGCATACATGTGTGGAAACTGAGTGATGTGAGTTTTACGTCGCATGCATGCAAGCAATACATATATATATATATATGAGCATGTTCATTATAATAGTGCTTTAAAAAGATTAAAGAAATTAAAGGAGTGGAAAAAAAGGGGGAAATCTGAACATCAAGGAGACAAGAAGGATGCTACCATATATGAATGGCTATTTTATGTAATCATCAATGGTAAAATAAATAGATAAACAAAATCACGTATAATAATTATGTAAATAAAATTGGGTTGCTAGTAGAATTTAAATTGGGTTTTAGAAAATCTTTTAAATAAAGATTCGTTATTTGACTTTCAATGATTGCATTAGAAAGTATTCCTAAATAGGTTTATTGCTGTCTACTGATGAATTAATTTCCCAAAAGATGGAAGGTATAGTTGTAAAGCACTTAATTTTTCTCTTACAAATATCAAGCAAGCAAAACTAGGCAATGCACAAGAAACCAATATTTCCTGCAAGCACTTGAAGAAATGGAAAGAAGGACATCGAGGGGCCGCCAAAGGATTGCTATTGAGAAGATTGAGAATGAAGACAGTCTTTACGCCACATTCTCGAAGCGGCGACGAGGATTACTAAAAAAGGCTAGTGAATTATGTACTCTATGTGACACTGATATTGGTATTATCATATTTTCTCCTACCGGTAAGCCATTCTCATTTTTCCATCCAACTATGGAAACCGTTATTGATCGTTATCATAATCGACAACAACCAGAAAATGATGCTAATAGTATTTATGAGAAATATGTTCGAGGACAAATTAACCAACTCAATGAGAGACTAGATGAGATCCATCAACAACTCGAGGTTGAAAAGAAACGAGCCAAGCGCTTAAATGAAATCGAGAAAAATCGCACTGTCAAAGGTTGGTGGGAAGCACCTGTCGAAGAACTCAACAAAGAACAAGTTCATCAACTCAAGTCTTTTTTGCTGAATATCAAAAATCAAGCAGGAGAAAGAATCAAACAACTCTCTGCTTCCTCTTCATCAATGGTTCCTCCTGAAAAAAGTTCTCCAAACATCTATGTTCCTGGGCTCTTGCCAATTCCAAATCCAAATGCAGGAGGATCTAGCAGTGGAACTGGAAATACAGGGGATTCTTCCTCTACCCCAGTGGTTCCTCCAGGAGGAAGCTTTCAAAACACTTACGTAAATCCAGGCTTTCTTCCAATTTATGCCGGGGGATCTAGCAGTGGAGCTGGGAATACAGGGGATTCTTCTTCTGCACCAGTGGTTCCAAACACTTGTGTAAATCCAGGTTTTCTTCAAAATGCTGGGGGATCTGGTGGTGGACATGGTCATGGAAATTCTTACTTTTCTAGTCCACTGGTTCCTCAAGGAGGAATGTTACCGAACCCTTATTATCTTGGCTTTTTTCCAGATCCAAATGCAGGAGCATTTAGCAGTGGAACTGGAAAAATGGGAGGATCTTCTTTTTCTGGAGCATTTAGCAGTGGAACTGGAAGTATGGGGGCTTCTTCTTCTGCATCAGTAGTTCCTTTTCCATATGGACCTGGTCCTTTTCCATATGATCCAAATCCAGGAGCATCTGGCAGTGGATCTAGGCGTGGAAACTGATTTAAGATTGAAACAATGCTTTTTATCTATACCGGTACTAGAGATCAATTGACGACAACGTTAGCAGAAATCGATCTGTCAATATATTGTCCCGATGTCACTGATGTAGTTGCAGAGTTATAGGGGCGACATGTCGCTGCAAATGTTGCAATCTTTAATTATTTATATTATTACGGAAATAAATCTAGTCATTTCATCTTGATACTATAACTTTTTTAGTTAATTGGGTTCTTTTAATTATTATTGCTTATTTAATTGCATACTTGACATTTGATATCTTTTAGAACTTTTTTCTTTTTGAAGATTTGGTTGAAAGTTTGCACTATACTCGAGTTTGAAGACATCTATTTTATGTCAAATGTAAAGTTATATATAATATGAAGGCGGCAATCTCGAATTTTTACATCTACAAGCGTATTTACATGTGCGCAATGTGGCCATGTATATAACGGTCTAAGAGCTCTTCAATACTTGTTTCAATTTCTCTATTGTGTAAATGAGGAACCAATTAAAACACAATCGGCTTCAGCAGGTGCATATTTTGCCTAAAAAACGACTCCCCGATGCAAATGACGTGGACAACCTTCACATGACCTGGCGGCAACCAAAAAGTAGACGAGGTGATGAAGAAGTTTGTCTACTTGCGTTCATGGACGTCTTCCATACATTTTTTTAATTAATTTCTGTCACATATTTCTTCCCCCATTTCTCAATGTTTAATTAATATTATTTATAGACATCCCTCGCAAAAGGAAGCATTGGGTGCCTTTATTTTTTTTTTAAGTCTCACAGTGCCTTTTGCAATGGACATGGTGCCACATCACCCCAACAATGTCTCTTTAAGTGCCAAAGATACAGAAATGAATGGTGGAGCATTGGAGACTCTCTAAGTAACACATCACATTGGTTGCGCTTGACATCTCACAAGTATGTAACATATTTGATGGTGATAAATATTGAAGAATGATGATATTTATCCCTACATAATGTAACAGTTTACTGAATCACTAGTAGAGTCATTCAGTAAACTGTTATATTATTGATAATTATCATTGATTATTAGATTCAAAATAAAATGTTCTTTGGTCAAAAATTGCATTAAGGAAGACGAAGTCAATTGGCATAACATAATGAAATTTTCAACGTTTACTGTCAAAAGAATTTCAAAGAACTGAAATTCTATCTGATCCCTAGAAATGGGCTATGAAGCATAATATATTGCATGAAAAAGAAAAACTTTGTTACAATAATAATATCTGGGATTCAGTTCATAATCTGCTCAACCTCATACAGCATTTACAATGAATATCAGTCGCATTTCACCAACATCAATTGATAGCAGTGAAGGGGACTCGGGAGTTACTCAAGGAATGGGCAGCCTCTATAATATGCTTTGCATCTCCATTTAACTGCTTCGGTGATTTTGAGTCCCAAAATGTCCTTAACAATTCTTCAAAAGATGGAGCTCGAAATTGCTCTATAGAAGCAGTACTAGGAAGGTTGAAGGTTTTCTTCTTTGGTGTTGAACATGTCGGTTGATCCACCTGCCCAGGAATTGTTAACAAGAGGAAGATGAAAATAAGACTGTGAAGCACATATTTTATTTCCTAGATTGTTGTATTATCTTACCATGTATTCTTCTAACAAGCGTTTTCCTGCATTTTCTTTAATTTCCACAATTTTGTGATGGTGTCCACTCTTCAGCTCCCTTAGGTCTCCGCAACAAGGAACAATCATGGAATCAATATTGCTACACGCCTCATTGTCAAGTTGTAATGAACCTGCATGGCTTTCGTAGTTAGATATTCAAGCTATGATGAATAGTTTAGTATCACAAATTGCACACTATGTTGAATATATTTTAGCTTCTTGTACATCAACTTCATGCAATTGTATTCAAGTGTGCCATAAATGGACCAAAAGTATGGTGGAGCTTAAATACAAATTGCAAGTAGACAAAGTGGATAGCTTACGATCAATAGACAAGAGCAGATTCTTGCTTCCGTTGTCCGCATTTTCCATTGCAGATAGCACAGCAGAAGAAAATTGTCCCCGCAAGGCTTGAATGGTGTCTACTCCTCCTCTGGAGGAAATGTGAAGTAGGTAAATGTGCAAGAGCGTATATATAACAAAAATGTGCAAGAGCGGATATATAACAAAAATGTGTATGATCAACACTGAAGTTTAAAAACCAGGGAATTATTAACTAACCTAACTAGTTCATCGACGGAAGCAAAATTTCTCTTCTCTAAGCTATGCAAGGATTCTAGAGCTTTGATCCACTGCTGTTCACCCAATTTTGCCTTTTCCAAACTGCAGAATTAATTGTAAACCCATGTGAGATGCCATTTAAAAAGTCATTTATTGAGTAAGCTTTCACATAGTTGATGGTTTCTTCTCAGGGTAAACTTTTTCATATAGTCGATAGTTTCTTCTCAGGGTAAACTTTTCCAAGGGTGGAATGTTGACATGATTAAATAGAAAAGAAAACTATAATTGATATGAATAACTTACCACTTGTGGATAACACCTCCCATATCATCTTTCCCACTAGATACTGAAGCTGTATCCTCAAGATAATGGGTTTCAGCCTTCTCCATATACATTGTCCACTCATCTCTGGTAGAACATGTGGCGTCTCGCATAACTGATACCTCTTGTTTTAGTCTGTAAGTTCTACTGGCTGTGTTTTCTTGCAGTTGACTAATTGCACTTTGAACCTAGGACAAAAGCAAGAAACATAGGATAAATAGTTGATAATTATCCCTCATAATCAATGGATTCACTAAGGTAGATTGAATGTAGGAAATACAAGATCTTATAGAAATGAGAGTTTTTTTATAATAAATGGTGGTTTTTTTGTTGTGTTTTTTTTTTTTTGGGTGGGGGGGGGTGGGGACAACCATGATATGAGCTTCAACTTTATAGAAATACAAGTTTTCTAGCTAGAAATTAAATGGAGTTTAGTGCTCAGTGTGAGCCATTCCCAATAATACAATGGCAAATCTTTCATATTTTAAAAACTTTTTGACTAGTGGGACACTTGGCAATTCATTATTGGCAGTAGGCATTTGGGCATCTTCGACTAAAAGTTAATTTTTTCCCCTCCCTTTGGGGTTTAGCATCACCTTATGAGCTATATACATCGTTATGGTAACTAAAATTCTGCACTTTCGCCTTTTTTTTTTCTTTTATTTAATTTTTTTTTTATATATTTTTCTGTTTATCATGATGCCCTCAGATACTGCTGCAGAATGTTGGAAAAATCATTTGATGCTTAGATCTATAGAATTAGACATTTATTAGCAACAGAAGACATATCTGCACGTTCCTTTTGACAGATTCCATTACCAGTTTTTTCTTCCTAGAATTTGAGGCAGCAAGAAGCTCGGCCACTTTCTTCAGGAGTTCACTTTCTTCATGGGCAGAACACTCCTGAGGCAAAATGATGAGTTCAGAAAGAATAATGTTAAGCATATTAGACAAAGTAAAGCAAAAGAGAATTTTAGATGGAAGATAAACTGAAAAAGGAAAAGAAATGTTTTTGGATGGAGTCTAATCACCTCAAATTTCTTTTGAAGTTCAGATAATTTTTCATCGGTAGTTGTCTGTGCTTCTTCCACCATTTCACCAAATTTTGAAGCATGGGCGTCTAAAGTCCTGAAAAAGTTGACAGTAATTTGGGAAATTGATCTCGTAGCTGTAATTGCCCTTGTATGAGCCTGGAAATTACAAGGAAATGTTAGCATCCTTATCGGTTCGGCATGACAAACTACAATTTCACAGATTTAGTTAAGCAAAAGCTTAACCTCTCGTTGATGTTGAGTGTATGCACTTAATTTTGCCTCTTGACTGTGCAGACTGTTTTGAAGATCATGAAGTAAAGTTTCAGCCTCAAAACCAATGTCTTTAAAGAGCTGCAATCATATATCCGAAACCATTTAAAGGCTTGAGATTGAAAGTGAGTACCTCCTTCACAAAGCAATGTTAATAAATTCTCACCTCTTGTAAAGCCAAGGAATGTTTGGAAACTTCAGAATTCAGATGACCAAAAGTTGACCCTGAATTACCCTCAAATTCCCCAGCTAAATCATCTAAAACATTGATCCCAGAACCATACATTGTTTTCAGTTTTTCTAGGTGACCTCGAAGCCCTTCAGTAACCTATTAGAATCACGGTAGATGGGGTAAACAGTTCTAATAGTAAAGCCAAAATTTCTGTCTAAATGAGTTATACCTCAGTCTTTGTGGATACAAATAACTGCATATCTTCCTTCAGTGCCTTCAGTTGGCATTCTTGTTGTGTAGTTGAAGCTGCCACGGCGTCATGCAGGATCTCAAGTTGCTGAGTTAATTGGGATTGGAATTTCTGAATGAGAATTTTGTTGTCATCTTCGATTTTGTCTTTCCTCTCTGGAAGTTTCCATACATGAAAATAGCAGAGGACAGTTAGCCTCTTCAACAAAAAAGCCATAGCATCTCAATTATTACAAGAGTAACGTGCGAACCTATTTTATTTAACAGACTGGATACATCCAATGAAGCATTTTCAAGTTCTGCTTGAAGCTGAAGTGCCTGCTTGACCAGAGCTTTCTCTGATAGAAAGTGACCACAAAGATAAGTTATACACCCGTCACATCATAATGGATACCCGATGGCTAATATAACAAAAAAAGCCTTGTTTCTACTTCATGCAAACAGGTTAGAGAAAACTATTGTCAGTTGTAGGATTCTGGAACTAGTCAGTGCAAGTCAGATAACCTGCAAGTTCAGATAAGAATCTATCTCGTATATTACCAAAATTAAGGCATCAGAGGAAGGCACTTTTGGTTTGGGGATAAACCTTGAATAACATTTTAGAACAAGGATGTGGAGGCTAGAAACGAACATCATCTCAAGTATAGCAATGTTTCAGCTGATCAAATCACACACCATACCACCAACCATCACTGCAGCCAACAATTTCAGGAAGAAGACAGGGTTCCCCGCATTTCTTCTCCCCCCTTAATTATCATCTGATAAACGGATATTAAGCAAGACTCAATTTTGTCATTAGATAACCTAAGTTCATGTTTCTAAGCTGTTGTTTCCAAATGCTGGACTTGTGGTAATATCAAGTAAAATAGATTTAATATTCATCAACAGCATATATAGAGAATATGGCTCCTGTATGCTAACAAATATCAACTATATCACTGCTCACCTGTGTGCATACTGAACTCTAAATGCCCCCCCCCCCCCAACACCCAAAAAAAAAAAAATAAATAAAAATAAAAAATAAAACTGAAATACATGCTTAAAAATAAGGCACAACAGAAATGATCTGGTTGCAATACATAAGAAATGCATGATGACATAGGCAGACACGAATAATTTGTGAAAATGCTGGACAATATGAAAGGGATAAAACCTACCAGATTCCTGTAAATTGGATATCAGGTATTCCTTTTCTTTTATTGTGATGATTGCCTGTCTGTGTTTCTCTCCAAGATCAAGCAATGAATGCTCAGTTTCCTGTAGCTTTTTCTGGATTATGACAGACAAAACCAAATAGTTACTGACTGAAATCTCAGAAGCTAAAAAGATATCTTATTTTGGATAAGGCAGATTAAAAAGAAATACCTCGGTTTTTTCAAGTTTACCACTTAATTCCGCAGCCAACTGTTGCTGAGAATTGTTCAGTTCTTGGAGCTCCATCAGTTGCTGGTTAAAGAATGAAGTTTTAGTAACGGATGAATCTTAATAGCTATCATAGAATATATTTTTTGGTGGGCTATAGATAAAGTTAATGGTACCTTGTCCCTAGATTCCAGATCAAGATCCATTCTCTCTATCTTTTCAGACATTGCCTGCGAGAAACGGATATATTCACGTATCTGAATGTCAAGGCCTCTTGAGCAAATACATTTCACAGTTAGACTAGTAAGTGCAAACCTTCTTTTCTGCTTCATCCAAGAGATGGCGATCTCTGGGTATATAGATACCATTCTTCTCTCTTGCAGCATACACCTCTTTAGAATATAAAATTGTGGTAAGGAACTTTACAATCATCAAGAAGATAAGGTGCCCGATATTTACGCCTTGTTCTCTACAACTTATTTTTTGAGTAGTAAAAAACTCAACAATTCAAACTCACACCAACCACATATTCTCACTTTTCACCATTCTCTATTATCTTTCTCCCCTTCTCCGCCACACATTTCAAAAAACAATCTCTTTTTTCCTAAAAAGCTAAAATTTTAGCTACAAAGAACAAAGCCTAAAGTTTCCTTGCAGAACTCATCCCAGCAGAAATAAAAAGGCTGGGCGCAACGGCACATATACACTCCCGGAAACAGACTAGAGTGGGAGAGAACAATACACAACCTTGCTTCAGTCTGTCAATTTCAGAGTACAAGTCCTTGATTAGTGCAGATTTCATCATCTTCTGATTGACCTGAGATTATAACCACACAATTTTAAGCAATTAGTTCATAGAAATGAAACATCGTAGCAAAATTATGACTTACGAGTGTGGCATTTATAGATACATCCATTTATATTATTTAAGGTGGCAAAGACTACTGACCTCTGGCTTGTTCTTTATGTTCTTAGCACGGTGAGCATAATCCAAAGTGCTGAGTGTCTCTTCCAAACTATGAATGGAAGGAGATATTGTGGCAATTATACATGTCTTTGTTTTCCCTCCCAAGGAATCTCTTAGCAACCTCGTCAATTTGCTATCCCTGGAATTTGAAGACATATTTCACATATGGACATATTTACTTATTTCAAAAGCAATCTTCACTACTGTAACACAACTGAGAAAATGATAAAGGAACCTATACCTATATGGGATGTGACCAGAGTGCTCAACCAAAGCATTTATGACTCGTCCAAGTGTCAGTAAGCTCTTGTTGATCTCACCTGCTTCCCTTGCTCTTCCCTAAAAACAAAATAAACCAAGGAAAAGGGAGGGGGAGGGGAGGGGGGAACTCAGAACCCTGGTATGGTACTGCTAAACATGTTTTCAAAATGTGCATCACTTGTTCCAGAATAAAAAAATTACATCTACCATGAACCCCTAACCATACACAGAATCAAGCACAAGAACTAAGCAGTAGTATGATGCTATGTGAAGCCTGACCTCTTTAGCTCCAGAACGCGAAATATTCTCTGAGCCAGCAAGGTCAACAAGATTGAGCTTGCCACATTTGATCATCTCCTCCCCCTCTGGAGTGCACTCCTTAATGTGTATTGTAATAGAGAAGACAGAGTGAGAACGGCTGCTCTGCTTGTTTAGAAGGGTCTCCGCCGTTCTCCTTTTAGCAGAACCTTTCTCCAGGATTCTATATATTTCGTTTGCACTGGTCACAATCTCCTCTTCCAATCCTCTGACAAAAACTCCACCTTTACCATCCTCCATAAGTGCTATTGGTTTCTTGGATTTATCATCTGTGAATTTGGCATATTCTTCTGGGGCCAAAAGATCTGTTATCTCCTCATTGTACAGCTCCAAAAATGTTACTTTCATGTTATAATCTGCATTTTGTGCTTCCAATATATCAAAAATCTGTCTAACAGCTCTTGGAATAACGCCTGCATCGCTTGGAAATTCCCCAATCTAAATGGGTGAAAAGTCAAATTATCAGCACGTAGTGAGAAACATTAATAGAGAATGCTATCCAAATATAACCAGACCTTTTTGCTTGCTCCACCCTCCATTGTGTAAGTCTTTCCAGTTCCTGTCTGCCCGTAGGCAAATATGGTGCAATTATAGCCTCCTAGAACTTCATATAGCAAGGGGCACACTGCTTGGTCATATAAATCTTTTTGCTGGGATGATGGACCAAAGACCTAAACAAGTGATGTACCAAAATATATTCACTTCTGGATAGACCAAAAAGGATAAGAAGTATGGAAATTCAAGAGAATAACATAAAACGCAGGACTCAGGAGAGTAATCAAAAACCAGTCTTGAAACTCGGAAATGAGATTATTATCAAATCTTTCCGGTTTTTAATTATCTCATTATTTTACAGTAGGTTCAGGTTAATACTTAGGATTGAGATAAAAAAGATTATTTAGAAAAGATATATTAGAAGGTAAAAGTGGGAAACCTTATCAAATTGAAAAGTTCTATCAATCTGCTTATTAGCAATATTCTGAACAGCAGAAACTTCCCTTCTGTTCTCATTGCAAGAAATAACAACAGGTGTGTGCAGCTTCTTCTCATCATCACTCAATGGCCTGTAGAAAATTGAACAGTGGTTATCAATTTCACAATCCATTAAATCACCAAGGATGATTTAAACAAAAACACACTGATTTAACTCACCGGCAGCGCACTACCACCTGTACATTGACGCCTTTATCCTTATCATGCTTCCAACTCATATTTCCCTCACCTGATCTCAGCTCTCTCACTGACTTATCACTGGACCGTGGAGTATGTGACGGAGACACAGGCACAATTCCTCCTCCCCTTCTGTGTGAAGGCTCCATACTTTACAATCACTTACTCAAATCCCAAATCTTTATTTCTTCTTCCCTGCTGCAAAGAATTGAATCAATCAAATCACATTAGATTGATTTTTCATTTCCGGACCTAAATCAGCATATTTCACGTAGAAATGGGAAAAATAGGAAATTTTACAAGCCAGATTAGGAAAATTCAAATAAAATAATCATCGCTAATTGATAGAAAATGATAAATGCTACCTTGCACAGAATATATTTCATAATAAAATATCACTTACAGTGGAATTTAAATGCCGGCAGCAGAATAAAAGCTTGAAGAATATATGAATGCAAATGGCGATGATTTAGAGAGAATACAGTGACTAGAGAGAGAATTCTGTGATTTAGAGGTTTTTTTAGGTTAAAATATGGAACAATGGAGAGAGAAGGAGCTGAAAATGGCCGTTAACGGAGCGTTTGAATTTTGTGATGTGAAACTGAGAGACGATAAGCGATGACGGAGTTACAAGTTCCGTTTGGAGGGAATTTTTTGACCGTTATCGATGTCCACGTTTGATTATTTCAAAAAATAATGTTAAGTATGAGAGAGGAGTCATGCTAGCATCGTACGACCGGAATACGTCATCGTTGGCGCTTAATATCGTTTAAAGTATTTTTTAGAAAAAATATCAGTTAAAATAGTACTAAAATGCATTATGTGCAGATGTTTTCGAGAGTGGAGTTATATATCATTATTGGTATTTAGCACCAATTCAAAGGCAATTAAGTGACACTATTAATTGTTTGTGACCTTACGAAAATTGAAAAGAGTCACATGGGTTTTAAGTAATGAGATTTGTCTTAGTGGTAAATGTGCCCTCTTAATGGTGTATTTGAATTGAGCTCTGAGTCATCATACTACCCTTATGATCCGTACATTGTTTCGAGCAATGAGGCTTGTCGAAGTGATGTTAATTCACACGCGGCTAATACCACATGTATTGCCACTTAAAATGACTCTAGTTGATATATTATTCATTTATTTAAAAGCATTATTATTATTGTTTGCATTAAAAACTCTACTTGATTTAATGGGAATATACTCATTAAAAACTTGATAACTCAATTCAAATTTGGTACATTTCCTATATACTATAAGGGGCTTGAGAAATGGTACAAGTGAATATGCCAATGGTACAACTAAAATTGAAACTCTAGACATGTGTCACAATATCTTATCGTCTCCACAGTGCACATTTTTTATTGTTCCAATTCATTCATGGCTTAACCCATTTCTATATCCATTTGCCCTCTTCATTCTTCACTTCTTCTCCTTTCCTCCCGTAACCTTTTTCTTTACCCTTTATGTAATTTATCTTTTCCCACCATTTTGTACACCTGC